>OY390732.1:0-7500 GCA_959613385.1 Geotrupes spiniger
AACCCAACCCAACCCAACCCAACCCACCCAACCCAACCCAACCCAACCCAACCCAACCCAACCCAACCCAACCCAACCCAACCCAACCCAACCCAACCCAACCCAACCCAACCCAACCCAACCCAACCCAACCCAACCCAACCCAACCCAACCCAACCCAACCCAACCCAACCCAACCCAACCCAACCCAACCCAACCCAACCCAACCCAACCCAACCCAACCCAACCCAACCCAACCCAACCCAACCCAACCCAACCCAACCCAACCCAACCCAACCCAACCCAACCCAACCCAACCCAACCCAACCCAACCCAACCCAACCCAACCCAACCCAACCCAACCCAACCCAACCCAACCCAACCCAACCCAACCCAACCCAACCCAACCCAACCCAACCCAACCCAACCCAACCCAACCCAACCCAACCCAACCCAACCCAACCCAACCCAACCCAACCCAACCCAACCCAACCCAACCCAACCCAACCCAACCCAACCCAACCCAACCCAACCCAACCCAACCCAACCCAACCCAACCCAACCCAACCCAACCCAACCCAACCCAACCCAACCCAACCCAACCCAACCCAACCCAACCCAACCCAACCCAACCCAACCCAACCCAACCCAACCCAACCCAACCCAACCCAACCCAACCCAACCCAACCCAACCCAACCCAACCCAACCCAACCCAACCCAACCCAACCCAACCCAACCCAACCCAACCCAACCCAACCCAACCCAACCCAACCCAACCCAACCCAACCCAACCCAACCCAACCCAACCCAACCCAACCCAACCCAACCCAACCCAACCCAACCCAACCCAACCCAACCCAACCCAACCCAACCCAACCCAACCCAACCCAACCCAACCCAACCCAACCCAACCCAACCCAACCCAACCCAACCCAACCCAACCCAACCCAACCCAACCCAACCCAACCCAACCCAACCCAACCCAACCCAACCCAACCCAACCCAACCCAACCCAACCCAACCCAACCCAACCCAACCCAACCCAACCCAACCCAACCCAACCCAACCCAACCCAACCCAACCCAACCCAACCCAACCCAACCCAACCCAACCCAACCCAACCCAACCCAACCCAACCCAACCCAACCCAACCCAACCCAACCCAACCCAACCCAACCCAACCCAACCCAACCCAACCCAACCCAACCCAACCCAACCCAACCCAACCCAACCCAACCCAACCCAACCCAACCCAACCCAACCCAACCCAACCCAACCCAACCCAACCCAACCCAACCCAACCCAACCCAACCCAACCCAACCCAACCCAACCCAACCCAACCCAACCCAACCCAACCCAACCCAACCCAACCCAACCCAACCCAACCCAACCCAACCCAACCCAACCCAACCCAACCCAACCCAACCCAACCCAACCCAACCCAACCCAACCCAACCCAACCCAACCCAACCCAACCCAACCCAACCCAACCCAACCCAACCCAACCCAACCCAACCCAACCCAACCCAACCCAACCCAACCCAACCCAACCCAACCCAACCCAACCCAACCCAACCCAACCCAACCCAACCCAACCCAACCCAACCCAACCCAACCCAACCCAACCCAACCCAACCCCACCCGACCCGGCCGGGTGGGGTTGGGTTGGGTTTATGTGACCCTAATACAAATCCACGAAAAGTAAAAGTTGCAATTTAACGTTCGATTTCGGCCCGGCCGGGTGGGGTTGGGTTGGGTTGGGTTGGGTTTATGTGACCCTAATACAAATCCACGAAAAGTAAAAGTTGCAATTTAACGTTCGATTTCGGCCCGGCCGGGTGGAGTTGGGTTGGGTTGGGTTTATGTGACCCTAATACAAATCCACGAAAAGTAAAAGTTGCAATTTAACGTTCGATTTCGGCCCGGCCGGGTGGGGTTGGGTTGGGTTGGGTTTATGTGACCCTAATACAAATCCACGAAAAGTAAAAGTTGCAATTTAACGTTCGATTTCGGCCCGGCCGGGTGGGGTTGGGTTGGGTTGGGTTGGGTTGGGTTTATGTGACCCTAATACAAATCCACGAAAAGTAAAAGTTGCAATTTAACGTTCGATTTCGGCCCGGCCGGGTGGGGTTGGGTTGGGTTGGGTTGCAAATCCACGAAAAGTAAAAGGTGCAATTTAACGTTCGATTTCGGCCCAGCCGGGTTGGGTTGCGTTGGGTTAAATTGCAACTTTTACTTTTCGTGGATTTGTATTAGGGTCACATAAACGCGAAGAGGTGTATCAGGAGTAACTTTTCCCGCCAAAACTTAAATCGAACGTTAAACTGCAACTTTTACTTTTCGCGAATCTGTATTAGGATCACATAAACATGAAGAGGTGTACCAGGAGTAAATTTTCCCGCCAAAACTTAAATCGAACGTTAAATTGCAACTTTTTCTTTTCGTGGATTTGTATTAGGATCACATAAACGCGAAGAGGTGTATCAGGAGTAACTTTTCCCGCCAAAAACTAAAATCGAACGTTAAATTGCAAATTTTACTTTTCGTGAATTTGTATTAGGATCACATGAACGCGAAGTGGTATATCAGGAGCAATTTTCCCCGCCAAAACTAAATTTGAACTTGATCAACATTTAATGAAACTGCCTATTTTTTTACAATAATTTATTTGTTATATTATTATACATAATAAGTTCACATCTTAAAATACATTTTCAAAAAAGAAAACAGCTATTGTTGTCACACGAACGTGTGCGCTGCATTTCGGTTTGAATGTGCAGCGAAGGTGTCTCGTCATGCTGCAGATTGAGCACAATGTGCATCGAAGGAGCGACGTCACCCTGCAGTTCGCCTCCAATGTGGCGAAGGCGCCTGAATCGATTCACATGTCATCCAAATGTGGTACAAGGATCGGGCAGGTTGGGTTGGGTTGGATTGGGTTTGGTTGGGTTGGATTTTGTTGGGTTGGGTCATGCTCATGCGATGTGAGGATCGGGTGGATCGCCAGTCTACGCTGCATTTCATTTCGAATGTGCAGCGACGGTCGGTCTAGTGCTGCTCGTTCACTTGCAGATTTTGTCGGAGGTGATGGATTAGGCCACATGAACGACACGTGCAGATGCCACATCGCTCGCGGATCCTTTAATGTGCTGCTTCAGTTTGCGCCCGATAATGTGCAGCGAAAGCGGGTGGTGTGACTCGTTCTCAAAATGTGCAGGGAAGTGCCCATGAATTCCTCAACTCGAGAGCACCTGATGGCGGCTGGTAACTCTTACGTTGGCGTCTACCCAAAAGCGTGGTGTTCGTTTCACTTATATAGTTGCTTTGCATCCTGTTATCCTCGCACGATCTTCCTCTGAAACAGAAAAGCATTGTGAAAATATGTCATAATTCATCACCCAATACATGGAGTGAAGTAGATAGTAACCAAATTATCTCCAGTAAAACTAAACATAAAATGCACTATGATCCCAACCCAACCCAACCCAACCCAACCCAACCCAACCCAACCCAACCCAACCCAACCCAACCCAACCCAACCCAACCCAACCCAACCCAACCCAACCCAACCCAACCCAACCCAACCCAACCCAACCCAACCCAACCCAACCCAACCCAACCCAACCCAACCCAACCCAACCCAACCCAACCCAACCCAACCCAACCCAACCCAACCCAACCCAACCCAACCCAACCCAACCCAACCCAACCCAACCCAACCCAACCCAACCCAACCCAACCCAACCCAACCCAACCCAACCCAACCCAACCCAACCCAACCCAACCCAACCCAACCCAACCCAACCCAACCCAACCCAACCCAACCCAACCCAACCCAACCCAACCCAACCCAACCCAACCCAACCCAACCCAAGCGCGGGTAAACGGCGGGTGCGCGGGTAAACGGCGGGTGCGCGGGTAAACGGCGGGTGCGCGGGTAAACGGCGGTGCGCGGGTAAACGGCGGATGCGCGGGTAAACGGCGGTGCGCGGGTAAACGGCGGTGCGCGGGTAAACGGCGGGTGCGCGGGTAAACGGCGGTGCGCGGGTAAACGGCGGTGGGCGGGTAAACGGCGGTGGGCGGTTGATATGGGTATGGGTGTGGGTATGGGTATGGGTATGGGTATGGGTATGGGTATGGGTATGGGTATGGGTATGGGTATGGGTATGGGTATGGGTATGGGTATGGGTATGGGTATGGGTATGGGTTTTAGGTTGTTTTCAGGTTGTTTACGGGAAGGACGCGCTCGTCATCCTTTCTAAGACATTACCAGTTTCACTCTCACAGGAGCGTGCGGGCATGCGGCGAATGTTTGTCGCAGTAGATGGGTTGTTATCGTGATTTTTGTATTAGGGTCATTGGTGCGAACAATGACTAGTATCATTCGTTGGTTATTGAGAGATATTAATGACAACTGCTTGGAGTATGTTACAGTTGCGCGAGTGATTGCCAGTGGAGTTGTGCAGACCGAATGCAGTGGTGTTGCTGTTGTTGCTGTTGCCGTTGTTACGGCCGTTGTTGTTGTTGTTGCGTGATGCAACTGGGTTCCCGGTGAAAAAGGTTATCTATTAGCTAGCTATCTACCTGTGTCATGGCATGCGTAGGTGATGCATTCCTGTCAGCGTTGCGCGGCGGGATCGCACTGGGGCACATTGACACAATTCCAGGAATTGTTGGTACGCGGGCTGTCTGCTGACGGCCTGTGTGCGCAGGCATGCAAATGCAACTAATCTAGCGGAACTATAGCACGCAGGTAACGGCGTGATCGCTTGACCTGGACGCAAGTTCAGTGGTCCATTGTATCTGTTCTGGTTACCCGAATGCACGCCCATGTGAGAGCATCATCTCTCGGTCCGCGGGCATCGTTCGAAGAGAGGAGTATGGTAAAACGTAAACATATACTTGACTTGCATTGGGCTGTGTGAGAGGGAAAGCAATTATATTAATAGGCGCCACTTATTAAGGGTGCATTAGTTTTGTTCGCCGGGCGTTTTCTGGTATTCGAGATATATTGTGCATCTTGCACTGCGTACAATTAACATGCAGTTTTATGCATCGCTCCCAATCATCGATGTATTTACTTAATATGCTTCCTCCGTGCGAAAATTTTCGGCCCTCCTTAACAGTATGGGTATGGGTATGGGTATGGGTATGGGTATGGGTAAGGGTATGGGTATGGGTATGGGTATGGTTGGGTTGGGTTGGGTTTACCCGCGCATCCGCCGTTTACCCGCGCATCCGCCGTTTACCCGCGCACCGCCGTTTACGCGCGCATCCGCCGTTTACGCGCGCATCCGCCGTTTACCCGCGCACCCGCCGTTTACCCGCGCATCCGCCGTTTACCCGCGCACCGCCGTTTACCCGCGCATCCGCCGTTTACCCGCGCACACGCCGTTTAGCCGCGCACCGCCGTTTACCCGCGCACCCGCCGTTTACCCGCGCACACGCCGTTTACCCGCGCACCCGCCGTTTACCCGCGCACACGCCGTTTACCCGCGCATCCGCCGTTTACCCGCGCACACGCCGTTTACCCGCGCACACGCCGTTTACCCGCGCACCCGCCGTTTACCCGCGCACACGCCGTTTACCCGCGCACCGCCGTTTACCCGCGCACCCGCCGTTTACCCGCGCACCCGCCGTTTACCCGCGCACACGCCGTTTACCCGCGCACCCGCCGTTTACCCGCGCATCCGCCGTTTACCCGCGCACCCGCCGTTTACCCGCGCACACGCCGTTTACCTGCGCACCGCCGCTTACCCGCGCATCCGCCGTTTACCCGCGCATCCGCCGTTTACCCGCGCACCCGCCGTTTACCCGCGCACCCGCCGTTTACCGGCGCACCGCCGTTTACCCGCGCATCCGCCGTTTACCCGCGCACCCGCCGTTTACCCGCGCACCGCCGTTTACCCGCGCACCCGCCGTTTACCCGCGCACACGCCGTTTACCCGCGCACCCGCCGTTTACCCGCGCATCCGCCGTTTACCCGCGCACCGCCGTTTACCCGCGCATCCGCCGTTTACCCGCGCACCCGCCGTTTACCCGCGCACCCGCCGTTTACCCGCGCACCCGCCGTTTACCCGCGCACCCGCCGTTTACCCGCGCACCCGCCGTTTACCCGCGCACCCGCTGTTTACCCGCGCACCCGCCGTTTACCCGCGCACCCGCCGTTTACCCGCGCATCCGCCGTTTACCCGCGCATCCGCCGTTTACCCGCGCACCGCCGTTTACCCGCGCATCCGCCGTTTACCCGCGCACCGCCGTTTACCCGCGCATCCGCCGTTTACCCGCGCATCCGCCGTTTACCCGCGCATCCGCCGTTTACCCGCGCATCCGCCGTTTACCCGCGCATCCGCCGTTTACCCGCGCACCCGCCGTTTACCCGCGCATCCGCCGTTTACCCGCGCACCCGCCGTTTACCCGCGCACCCGCCGTTTACCCGCGCAGCCGCCGTTTACCCGCGCACACGCCGTTTACCCGCGCACCCGCCGTTTACCAGTCACCCGTCAGGGAAACTTGGTTTCTTTCGAAAAAGAAGCAAACATCAAATATAAAATATAAATCATTTATTTACTTACAGCATACAAATAAATAAATACAATAATAAATATATTCTCATTTTAAACCGAAAGAAGTGAAAACCTAACAATATGGTAACTTCCAGAAAGAGGGTAACCCCGTATCCTACAGATGGGACAGATGTTTACTCGATACGGTACATGGCGAGTGCAAAATCTGTAGATTATGTAATCCTTGTCTGCAAACCATTTCTTGATTGTGAAGGTGTGCCGGCCATTGTCCGGTCGATAGTAGTTCACCTGTGAAAAAAACAATATAAATAATTTGTATTACTTCTACTTACTACTTATTATTATATCTGGAACTAACCAAATAGGGTTAGTTCCAGATATAATAATAGTCATGGTCATGGTCATGGTCATGGTCATGGTCATGGTCATGGTCATGGTCATGGTCATGGTCATGGTCATGGTCATGGTCATGGTCATGGTCATGGTCATGGTCATGGTCATGGTCATGGTCATGGTCATGGTCATGGTCATGGTCATGGTCATGGTCATGGTCATGGTCATGGTCATGGTCATGGTCATGGTCATGGTCATGGTCATGGTCATGGTCATGGTCATGGTCATGGTCATGGTCATGGTCATGGTCATGGTCATGGTCATGGTCATGGTCATGGTCATGGTCATGGTCATGGTCATGGTCATGGTCATGGTCATGGTCATGGTCATGGTCATGGTCATGGTCATGGTCATGGTCATGGTCATGGTCATGGTCATGGTCATGGTCATGGTCATGGTCATGGTCATGGTCATGGTCATGGTCATGGTCATGGTCATGGTCATGGTCATGGTCATGGTCATGGTCATGGTCATGGTCATGGTCATGGTCATGGTCATGGTCATGGTCATGGTCATGGTCATGGTCATGGTCATGGTCATGGTCATGGTCATGGTCATGGTCATGGTCATGGTCATGGTCATGGTCATGGTCATGGTCA
>OY390732.1:17500-195513 GCA_959613385.1 Geotrupes spiniger
AAGGCCAAGACCAAAAGGCCAAGGCAAAAGGGCCAAGGCCAAAAGGCCAAGACCAAGGTCAAAAGGCCAAGGCCAAAAGGCCAAGGCCAAAAGGCCAAGGCCAAAAGGCCAAGGCCAAAAGGCCAAGGCCAAAAGGCCAAGGCCAACAGGCCAAGGCCAAAAGGCCTTGGCCTTTTGACCTTGGCATTTTGGCCTTGGCCTTTTGGCCTTGGCCCTTTGGCCTTTTGGCATTGGTCTTTTGGCTTTGGCCTTGGCCAAAACACCAAGGCCAAAAGGTCGAGGCCAAGAGACCAAGGCCAAAAGGCCAAAGGGCCAAGGCCAAAAGGTCAAGGCCAAGGCCAAAAAGCCAAGGCCAAAAGGCCATGGTCATGGTCATGGTCATGGTCATGATCATGGTCGTGATCGTGATCGTGGTCGTGGTCGTGGTCGTGGTCGTGGTCGTGGTCGTGGTCGTGGTCGTGGTCGTGGTCGTGGTCGTGGTCGTGGTCATGGTCATGGTCATGGTCATGGTCATGGTCATGGTCATGGTCATGGTCATGGTCATGGTCATGGTCATGGTCATGGTCATTGTCATTGTCATGGTTGGGTGGGCATCGGCGTCGTCATCGGCATCGGCATCGGCATCCATTTTCGGAATGACGTCTCTCTCTCTCTCTCTCTCTGTGTGTGTGTGTGTGTGTGTGTTTGTGTGTGTGTGCGCGCGCTCTGGCGTCCAAACGATTATAGCTAGAGCTCTGAAACTTGGCCTTTGCCTCGGCCCTGGCCTTGGCCTTTTGGCCTTGGTCTTTCGGCCTTTTGGCCTTTTGGCCTTGGTCTTTCGGCCTTTTGGCCTTTTGGCCTTGGCCTTTTGGCCTTGGCCTTTTGGCATTGGCCTTTTGGCCTTGGCCTTTTGGCCTTTGCCTTTTGGTCTTGGCCCTTTAGCCTTGGCCTTTTGGCCTTGGCCTTTTGGCATTGGCCTTTTGGCCTTGGCCTTTTGGCCTTGGCCTTTTGGCCTTGGCCTTTTGGCCTTGGCCTTTTGGCCTTGGCCTTTTGGCCTTGGCCTTTTGGCCTTGGCCTTTTGGCCTTGGCCTTTTGGCCTTGGCCTTTTGGCCTTGGCCTTTTGGCCTTGGCCTTTTGGCCTTGGCCTTGGCCTTTTGGCCTTGGCCTTGGCCTTTTGGCCTTGGCCTTTTGGCCTTTTGGCCTTGGCCTTTTGGCCTTGGCCTTTTGGCCTTGGCCTTTTGGCCTTGGCCTTTTGGCCTTGGCCTTTTGGTCCTGGCCTTTTGGCCTTGGCCTTTTGGCCTTGGCCTTTCGGCCTTGGTCTTTTGGCTTTGGCCTTGGCCAAAAGGCCGAGGCCAAGGCCGAAAGGCCAAGACCAATAGGCCAAGGGCAAAAGGCCAAGACCAAAAGGCCAAGGCCAAGGCAAAAGGGCCAAGGCCAAAAGGCCAAGACCAAGGTCAAAAGGCCAAGGCCAAAAGGCCAAGGCCAAAAGGCCAAGGCCAAAAGGCCAAGGCCAACAGGCCAAGGCCAAAAGGCCAAGGCCAAAAGACCAAGGCCAAGGCCAAAAGGCCTTGGCCTTGGCCTTTTGACCTTGGCATTTTGGCCTTGGCCCTTTGGCCTTTTGGCATTGGTCTTTTGGCTTTGGCCTTGGCCAAAACACCAAGGCCAAAAGGCCGAGGCCAAGGCCAAAAGGCCAAAGGGCCAAGGCCAAAAGGTCAAGGCCAAGGCCAAAAAGCCAAGGCCAAAAGGTCAAGGCCAAGGCCAAAATGCCAAGGCCAAAAGGCCAAGGCCAAAAGGCAAAGGCCAAAAGGACAAGGCCAAAAGGCCAAGACCAAAAGGCCAAAAGGCCAAGGCCAAGACCAAAAGGCCAAGACCAAGGCCAAAAGGCCAAGGCCAAAAGGCCAAGGCCAAAAGGCCAAGGCCAAAAGGCCAAGGCCAAAATGCCAAGGCCAAGGCCGAGGCAAAGGCCAAGTTTCAGAGCTCTAGCTATAATCGTTTGGACGCCAGAGCGCGCACACACAGAGAGAGAGGGGCGTCATTCCGAAAATAGATGCCGATGCCGATGCCCACCCAACCCAACCCGACAATGACAATGACAATGACAATGACCATGACCATGACCATGACCATGACCATGACCATGACCATGACCATGACCATGACCATGACCATGACCTTTTGGCCTTGGTCTTTTGGCCTTGGCCTTTTGGTCTTTTGGCCTTGGCCTTTTGGCCTTGGTCTTTTGGCCAAGGCCAAAAGGTCAAGGCCAAAAGGCCAAGGGTAAAAGGCCAAGGGTTAAAGGCCAAGACCAAAAGGTCAAGGCCAAAATGCCAAGGCCAAAAGGTCAAGGCCAAAAGGCCGAAGGGTTGGGTTGGGTTACGTTGGGTTGGCATCGGCATCTATTTTCGGAATGACGTGTGTGTGTGTGGGCTCGCGCGCGCGCTCTGGCGTCCAAACGATTATAGCTAGAGCTCTGAAACTTGGCCTTGGCCTCGGCCTTTTGGCATTGGCCAATGCCAAAAGGTCAAGGCCAAAATGCCAAGGCCAAAAGGCCGAAGGGTTGGGTTGGGTTGGCATCGGCATCTATTTTCGGAATGACGTCTGTGTGTGTGTGTGCGCGCGCGCTCTAGAGTCCATACGATTATAGCTAGAGCTCTGAAACTTTAAATTTAACATTTGTATGTAGCAAGGAGGAAAACGTCCTATTTTGAACGCAATCACTCAACCGGAAGTGATGGTTTACTCTTATCACCTTTTTCCATATCTCGAATACGGTACACGTTACGGAAAAAAATATTCTTACATAAATTATAGATACTGATATTTTAAACAACTTTCACTTTAAAAGTTTTTTCAAAAACCGTAGTATAACTAAGTATAAGTAAGTTTCGTGCGGACCACCGCGGATTTTTTCTTTATAGTAAAACCACAGGCTCCGCTAATTTTCATCTATACCCTTGATGTAAAATATGCAAAAATGTCAGAAATACAAATTTTTCCACAATTTACATGAATATCGTTGAATCAATTGGTTGGTACAAAAATCCCTTTCATGGCTCTAATGTAATAATTAATTCCCCACACAACCCGTACAACAAAAAGTGTTTACAATCGGGATAAGTCCGTAATTTATCTACATTTAAAAAATCGTTACCAGTTCATTTAATTACAAAAGTACGTAATGCACAGAAATGAATTTTCATATAAACAAGTCCATATCCAGATTGTACAGGTCGGTAATTCAGTCGCATGTATACAAAATATTCACGTTCTAAATCCTTCAATAATAAACTCCTCCAAAAATAGTTGTGTGATCATTATCATTAATTCAAATTTAAAGTACGCTCTCTATAATTGATCTAGAAAATTTGTATACACATCAACCGACATCGATTTTTCAGTCAGATTTCGGTCATGTGCTGTTCTGCAATTGCAAATACATGTCAAATTATTTAGTTTAAACTACCACCATTGACGGCTGATTTACGAAAAAGAGATCACTATGCTAAGGTGAATTTGCAATTACAATTACTGATTCTAGGCAAGCTGTTTTTTTTTTCTCTCTATTAAGTATACATTACCTATATCTCTAATAATCATGTAAATGTTGTATCAAAAGCAACTATTAAAAATACCTAGAAAACAAGCGAGGAACTAATAAAAATGTCGATTGGACACAAAAGAATGTTTTAATAATTATACATCTTCTAAAAACGGATGGTGCAATGCATCCACCGCCGATATCCTCGATTTCGGATTAACGTCAAACAATTGCTTCAAGAGGTCATAAGCCTCGGCTGGAAACTCATCCGTTACGTCCCAAAATAAAAATCTTGATTTGCCTACCACCACAACACGATTCTACAACATACCAGCGTGAAAGGTTTTCCTCGGCAAACACAAACATCTTCTAATTGATCACAACCGGTACAGTTATTCACTCCGTCCAATTTCGCTACTTTACTTCTCGATCGAAGCACACGACAGATTTTCCTCAAGTCCAACGGCACGCAAACCTCACTACAAATTAAATATCGGCCTCATTGATTTAAATACGTACCGCATAGGCTCGCGACCTTTTTCACCGCGTCGAAACCAAATATGGTTATAATTTCCGCCAGGGCGGTCATGTCGTCAGGACTGGAGAAAAAATTGCAACAGTATTTTTTCTATCGTATAAGAAATTGCCAGGTTTGACGTCACGGTGCACTATGCTGAATTCGTGAACGAGTGCTTTGGCTTTTAATACATTTTTTATGTACACGGCCGTCTCTTCGGCGTCCATATCGCCCATGTAGTCCTAAAATTAAATTAAATTACAATTCCGTCTTTAAATTTGTCGTAAAACTTACGTTAAAACAGTCGTGAGGTTGATCACGTTGTTCCCTTTCCTCAGGCACAGATCTATTCCGGGGACGTTATCTACGCCTCTAAAATATAAATTAACGAATCGAATGAAAATGCCGGCATTTAATGAATTACCCGATGTCTTTTAAGCATTGCAATTCGAATTTAATTCTATCTGGATGACACGTAGGTACTACGTGTCTGACGGCGTATCGTTTTGGTACCATTTCTTCGCATTTTAACGACGCTAAGAACACTGTGCTGAAAGTTCCATATCCGAGTTGTCTGTGCAGAAAAAATAATCTCTCCAATTCGGGGAATGTCTGTTTCAAGTTCCGAATATAGCAGTGTTCTTCTCTCCTATCTAGTGCACGAAAAAGCAGCCACATTATAAAATTTTTAAACAGTATGTACGACGTTCCCTGCCATGTTTTTAAACACGATATCCCTTACTGGGCTATACGTGACCTCCCCTGACATTCTTTCTGGTACCCAAACCATTTCATTTTACTGGCTGTCTAAGACAACCGTATTCAGTCACTTTTATTTTCATCGTAACTTTTGCAATAAGCTCCGCTCCACCTATTATTTTACCTGAGGATTTCGGCGAGACTGCGTCGAATTCCTTCCTCGTGAAGTATAATTCTTTCGATTGGATCGGCGATCGTTCCGTTGACAATCTACAAACGCTTTGTTTTTCTAAATCGTTTCAAATTCCTTTACTTACCTTTTTTCTTCTCTGGTGTACATGTTGGTGGCATATTTGAAATTTAATTAGATATTGAAATTTGTGCTCAACCGGAGTTACGACACAGTTAACATAACCTATAATTTTCGTCAACTGCAGTGTCGCCAGCACGTCCAGAAAGAGCACTATACACGATAGAATTGAAAATACATTAAACGACAAAATTTAGGTTATGAACTATTAATGGGTGTTTGTTTATGATATATGTAATTATACTGATACCTATCTTCAAATATAAGCTCCAGTAGTTTTGATTAAAACTGGTTTATTACATTATGGCGATTAGATCACAACAACCAATCAAAAACACAAATTATTCGAGAAAATTTTGACTGTACTTGATATTTACACGTGCACCCAATCGATCGCGTTTTACGCTGTGATAAATTATTTGTCATTTCGTTAAATTTTAAGATACGCAATCAGAAATAAAGCTTTAAATTTAACTTTAACATCCTACTATAATTTTGTTGTATTATCTGAACGTCACATCGGCGACATTTCTGAACGGTGCAACTTTTGATGTGAGATCACCGTAGACATCGAGTTTTAAAATTCGCGAAGTAATATTGCCGACCCTTACGTCGAAGTAGGTCATGACCTTAATTTCACTTTCTCTGAATCGCATGGTGCAAATTTATACGGAATACTTCAAACCCCACTTAACATAACTTATAATGCATATAATAAGATGATTGAACTATTTATTGAAATCTTCAATATCCATTAGCACGTTAAGTACATTTTATATGGAAATAAAGTATATATTTAGAAAAAATCCGCGGTTGTCCGCACGAAACTTTCTTATACTCGGTTATACTACGTTTTTTGAAAAAACTTTTCAAATGAAAGTTGTTTAAAATATCAATATCTACAATTCATGTAAGAATATTTTTTTCCGTAACGTGTACCGTTTTCGAGATATGGGAAAAGGTGATAAGAGTAAACCATCACTTCCGGTTGAGTGATTGCGTTCAAAATATGACGTTTTCCTCCTTGCTACATACAAATGTTAAATTTAAAGTTTCAGAGCTCTAGCTATAATCGTTTGGATGCTAGAGCGCGCACAGACACACAGACACACAGACACACACACAGACACACACACAGACACACAGACGTCATTCCGAAAATAGTCAGAAACGATTCAGGGGACCTCAAAATGCGTATATCCGTTAAAATCTCGAGGTCGAAATTTTTCATGATTCCTATACTTACTTATACATAAAGTATAAGTAAGTAAAAATCCGCGGTGGTCCGCACGAAACTTACTTATACTTAGTTATACTACGTTTTTCGAAAAAACTTTTCAAGTGAAAGTTGTTTAAAATATCAATATCTATAATTTATGTAAGAATATTTTTTTCCGTAACGTGTACCGTTTTCGAGATATGGAAAAAGGTGATAAGAGTAAACCATCACTTCCGGTTGAGTGATTGCGTTCAAAATAGGACGTTTTCCTCCTTGCTACATACAAATGTTAAATTTAAAGTTTCAGAGCTCTAGCTATAATCGTTTGGACGCTAGAGCGCGCACACACACACACACACACACACACACACACACAGACACACAGACACACAGACACACAGTCACACAGACACACAGTCACACAGACGTCATTCCGAAAATAGTCAGAAACGATTCAGGGGACCTCAAAACGCGTATATCCGTTAAAATCCCGAGGTCGAAATTTTTCATGATTCCTATACTTACTTATACATAAAGTATAAGTAAGTAAAAATCCGCGGTGGTCCGCACGAAACTTACTGATACTTAGTTATACTACGTTTTTCGAAAAAACTTTTCAAATGAAAGTTGTTTAATATATCAATATCTATAATTTATGTAAGAATATTTTTTTCCGTAACGTGTACCGTTTTCGAGATATGGAAAAAGGTGATAAGAGTAAACCATCACTTCCGGTTGAGAGATTGCGTTCAAAATAGGACGTTTTCCTACTTGCTACATACAAATGTTAAGTTTAAAGTTTCAGAGCTCTAGCTATAATCGTTTGGACGCTAGAGCGCGCACAGACACACAGACACACACACACACACACACACACACACACACACACACACACACACACACACACACACACACACACACACACACACACACACAGACACACAGACGTCATTCCCAAAATAGTCAGAAACGATTCAGGGGACCTCAAAACGCGTATATCCGTTGAAATCTCGAGGTCGAAATTTTTCATGATTCCTATACTTACTTATACATAAAGTATAAGTAAGTAAAAATCCGCGGTGGTCCGCACGAAACTTACTTATACTTAGTTATACTACGTTTTTCGAAAAAACTTTTCAAGTGAAAGTTGTTTATAATATCAATATCTATAATTTATGTAAGAATATTTTTTTCCGTAACGTGTACCATTTTCGAGATATGGAAAAAGGTGATAAGAGTAAACCATCACTTCCGGTTGAGTGATTGCGTTCAAAATAGGACCTTTCCCTCCTTGCTACATACAAATGTTAAATTTAAAGTTTCAGAGCTCTAGCTATAATCGTTTGGACGCTAGAGCGCGCACAGACACACACACACACAGACACACAGACGTCATTCCGAAAATAGTCAGAAACGATTCAGGGGACCTCAAAACTCGTATATCCGTTAAAATCTCGAGGTCGAAATTTTTCATGATTCCTATACTTACTTATACATAAAGTATAAGTAAGTAAAAATCCGCGGTGGTCCGCACGAAACTTACTTATACTTGGTTATACTACGTTTTTCGAAAAAACTTTTCAAATGAAAGTTGTTTAAAATATCAATATCTACAATTCATGTAAGAATATTTTTTTCCGTAACGTGTACCGTTTTCGAGAAGTGGAAAAAGGTGATAAGAGTAAACCATCACTTCCGGTTCAGAGATTGCGTTCAAAATAGGACGCTTTCCTCCTTGCTACATACAAATGTTAAGTTTAAAGTTTCAGAGCTCTAGCTATAATCGTTTGGACGCTAGAGCGCGCACAGGCACACAGACACACACACAGACAAACAGACGTCATTCCGAAAATAGTCAGAAACGATTCAGGGAACCTCAAAACGCGTATATCTGTTAAAATCTCGAGGCCGAAATTTTTCATGATTCCAAAACTTACTTATACATAAAGTATAAGTAACTCGCGCCTTGGCCTTGGCCTTTTGGCCTTGACCTTTTGGCTTGGATCTTTTGGCCTTGGTCTTGGCCTTGGCCAAAAGGTCAAGGCCAAAAGGTCCAAGCCAAAAGGCCAAGGCCAAAAGGCCAGGACCAATTCTTGCATAAATTATAGATATTGATATTTTAAACAACTTTCAGGAATATCCGATTGCTTTCAGTTCAGATGTTCATTGTGGGACGATGTTCTATGTACGAAGAAGAAAATTAAATTTAAATTATTTCTAAATATATACTTTATTTCCATATAAAATGTACTTAACGTACAATGGATATTGAAGATTTCAATAAATAGTTCAATTATCAAATGCATTATGAGTTATGTTAAGTGGGGTTTGAAGTATTCCGTATAAATTTGCACCATGCGATTCAGAGAAAGTGAAATTAAGGTCATGACCTACTTCGACGTATGGGTCGGCAATATTACTTCGCGAATTTTAAAACTCGATGTCTACGGTGATCTCACATCAAAAGTTGCACCGTTCAGAAATGTCGCCGATGTGACGTTCAGATAATACAACAAAATTATAGTAGGATGTTAAAGTTAAATTTAAAGCTTTGTTTCTGTTAGATTGCGTATCTTAAAATTTAACGAAATGACAAATAATTTATCAGAGCGTAAAACGCGATCGATTGAGTGCACGTGTAAATATCAAGTACAGTCAAAATTTTCTCGAATAATTTGTGTTTTTGATTGGTTGTTGTGATCTAATCGCCATAATGTAATAAACCAGGTATCAGTATAATTACATATGTCGTAAACAAACACCCAATAATAGTTCATAACCTAAATTTTGTGGTTGAATGTATTTTCAATTCTATTGTGCTCTTTCTGGACGTGCTGGCGACACTGCAGTTGACGAAAATTATAGGTTATGTTAACTGTGTCGTAACTCCGGTTGAGCACAAATTTCAATATCTAATTAAGTTTCAAATATGCCACCAACATGTACACCAGAAAAGAAAAAAGGTAAGTAAAGGAATTTGAAACGATTTAGAAAAACAAAACGTTTGTAGATTATCAACGGAACGAGTCGCCGATCCAAACGAAAGAATTGTACTTCACAAGGAAGGAATTCGACGCAGTCTCGCCGAAATCCTCAGGTAAAATAATAGGTGGAGCGGAGCTTATTACAAAAGTTACGATGAAAATAAAAGTGACTGAATACAGTTGTCTTAGACAGCCAGGAAAATGAAATGGTTTGGGTACTAGAAAGAATGTCAGGGGAGGTCACGTATAGCCTAGTAAGGGATATCGTGTTTAAAAACATGGCAGGAAACGTCGTACATACTGTTTAAAAATTTTATAATGTGGCTGCTTTTTCGTGCACTAGATAGGAGAGAAGAACACTGCCATATTGGCCATATATGGAACTTTCAGCACAATGTTCTTAGCATCGTTAAAAGGCGACGAAACGTTACCAAAACGTAGTACGTACGTGTCATCCAGATAGAATTAAATTCGAATTGCAATGCTTAAAAGACATCGGGTAATTCATTAAATGCCGGCATTTTCATTCGATTCGTTAATTTATATTTTAGAGGCTTAGATAACGTCGACGGAATAGATCTGTGCCTGAGGAACGGAAACAACGTGATCTTCATCATGCCGTATCAACCTCACGACTGTTTTAACGTAAGTTTTACGACAAATTTAAAGAAGGAATTGTAATTTAATTTAATTTTAGGACTACGTGGGCGATATGGACGCCGAAGAGACGGCCGTGTACATAAAAAATGTATTAAAAGCCAAAGCACTCGTTCATGAATTCAGCATAGTGCACCGTGACGTCAAACCTGGCAATTTCTTATACGATAGAAAAAATACTGTTGCAATTTTTTCTCCAGTCCTGACGACATGACCGCCCTGGCGGAAATTATAACCATATTTGGTTTCGACGCGGTGAAAAAGGTCGCGAGCCTATGCGGTACGTATTTAAATCAATGAGGCCGATATTTAATTTGCAGTGAGGCTTGCGTGCCGTTGGACTTGAGGAAAATCTGTCGTGTGCTTCGATCGAGAAGTAAAGTAGCGAAATTGGACGGAGTGAATAACTGTACCGGTTGTGATCAATTAGAAGATGTTTGTGTTTGCCGAGGAAAACCTTTCACGCTGGTATGTTGTAGAATCGTGCTGTGGTGGTACGCAAATCAAGATTTTTATTTTGAGACGTAACGGATGAGTTTCCAGCCGAGGCTTATGACCTCTTGAAGCAATTGTTGGACGTTAATCCGAAATCGAGGATATCGGCGGTGGATGCATTGCACCATCCGTTTTTAGAAGATGTATAATTATTAAAACATTCTTTTGTGTCCAATCGACATTTTTATCAGTTCCTCGCTTGTTTTCTAGGTATTTTTAATAGTTGCTTTTGATACAACATTTACATGATTATTAGAGATATAGGTAATGTATACTTAATAGAGAGAGAGAAAAAAACAGCTTGCCTAGAATTAGTAATTGTAATTGCAAATTCACCTTAGCATAGTGATCTCTTTTTCGTAAATCAGCCGTCAATGGTGGTAGTTTAAAGTAAATAATTTGACATGTATTTGCAATTGCAGAACAGCACATGACCGAAATCTGACTGAAAAATCGATGTCGGTTGATGTGTATACAAATTTTCTAGATCAATTATAGAGAGCGTACTTTAAATTTGAATTAATGATAATGATCACACAACTATTTTTGGAGGAGTTTATTATTAAAGGATTTAGAACGTGAATATTTTGTATACATGCGACTGAATTACCGACCTGTACAATCTGGATATGGACTTGTTTATATGAAAATTCATTTCTGTGCATTACGTACTTTTGTAATTAAATGAACTGGTAACGATTTTTTAAATGTAGGTAAATTACGGACTTATCCCGATTGTAAACACTTTTTGTTGTACGGGTTGTGTGGGGAATTAATTATTACATTAGAGCCATGAAAGGGATTTTTGTACCAACCAATTGATTCACCGATATTCATGTAAATTGTGGAAAAATTTGTATTTCTGACATTTTTGCATATTTTACATCAAGGATATAGATGAAAATTAGCGGAGCCTGTGGTTTTACTATAAAGAAAAAAGAGAAAACTTATAATAACAATTATAAGATAAAAACCCCTTACCACACTTGATTTTTACAAATCTAAATACGTATTTCGGCAACTACGTTGCCATCTTCAGTAGAATCTGAACGGATCACCAGTGAGATAAGACTGAAGTCAAATTAACACATTATAAGCGGGCCGGGTAAAATTACCCGTCGCGAGAACTGCTGGCCATTAGCGGGCGGGTATTTTTACCTTTTGAATGTAGGTATTTTAAAAGCGGGACAGGGTATTTTTACCGGATGGGTTTACATATGAAATTAAAAGAGTTATCTCGTACAATTATTTTAGTTTCCCACTACGCAGCATAGTTTTATATGCTAGGCTACCCGCTCATGCTAGGCTACCCGCTCATAATGTGTTAAAATTAAAAAACCTTATATTTATACTCTTAACCCTAAAGGAAATGTAAAGCGGGGTGTAGTGTACCGTCCTCCTTGTTGCCATGAGTGCTAACTGCAATTCAAATAAGCTGGACTGCGGTATCGGTCCGTTGTCGGAATTCATTAAATTGTTTTTGTACCCTTGTATGAAAATACTTTCGTAGCTGTCTAATTCTCTACAATTGGGTACATTTTTAATTAATTTAAGCGAATCTAGTGGTAATGCGTGGCCTGTTTCTAAAATATGCTGGGCTACGCTTGATTTTTCGGGTCTGTTGAACCTAAAATTTGCTATATGTTCTTTGTAGCGAGTTTTAATTGAACATTTAGTTTGCCCAACATATTTTTGTTTACAGTCCTTGCAATTTATTTCATATATTCCACTTTTCTGTTCTACCTCAATTTTATCATTGGCGTTCCCTAATGCGGTTTTCAAAGAATTGCTCGATTTAAACGCGACCTGAAGTTCATGATTTTTGAAAAGTTTATTTAAGTTTTTAGACGCTGCGTGGTACGGTAAACAAACAAATTTATTGCCTTGATCTCTTTGAGGTAGCAGACAGGTGGAATCTACGAGTGTGTTGTTACGTTTATGTTTCCTAATAAGGTTAGTCACTATGCCCGTATCGAAACCATTGTAACCCACAATGTTTTTAATAAGATTGAGTTCGGTGTTGTATCTATCTTTTGTTAGTGGAAAACTTAACAAACGATGTATGAGAAAATTGAAGGATATAGAATTTTAATATAAAAAAAAAATTTCCGATAGCGCTTTTCTCGTTCTTTCACCAATGTGTGTTTTCACGTGTCTTGACACACTCTGTTTCGTCACGAAAAACTTCTTGCAAGCGTCACATTGGTACTTTTTTCGCAACAGTGCGACTTCATATGTATCTTCACACAATCGCGAAGTATTTCGTGCAAATATCGCTCTTGTACATTCTTTCGTCGTGTGCGAGTTCGAATGTATCAACAAATACGCTTTCGTCGTGAAGCGTTTCGCGCAAATTTCACATTTGTGGTTTCTTTCACCGGTGTGAATTTTCAAATGATCCAACAAAGTGTGATTTCTTGTGAAGCATTTGTTGCATATTTCGCATTTGTAGTTTCTCTCGCCGGTATGCGTTTTCATGTGTCTCGACAAATATTGGTTTTTCGCGAAGCTTTTCGAGCAGATCTTACATTTGTAAAAATACCACATGAAATCAGATACATCAAACACATTGACATCATTGAGGGAACCAAAAATTACAATGTATGATAACCATATATATGCGAAGAATGTCGTTCATGAAAAATTAAGTGAAATTAAATCTTACCATCGTTGACCTCCAACTTTTCGTCCTTAATGAATTGTCTTTGAATCTTGCCGATGCTCTGCATGTTGCACGAAAATTTTTCAAGAAACTCTTGTTCACTCTTTTCTTTAATATCATCATGTTCCGATAACTCTTTTCTAGTTTTAAAATACCGATAGCAAATTTGACTTTCGTAATTCCAAGCACGTGTCCTTGCGTGTCCCAATTTAGTTTGTTTCGTCGTGGATTTCATGCAAATTTTAATTTTCCTTCGCCTATGCGTTTTCATGTGCCTACACATAACTTGTTTCATCGTGAAGCGCTTGCGGCAAACATCGCATTCGTACTTTTCCCCAGAACTGTGCGATTTCACATGCGTCTTGAGATATCCTTTCATCGTGCAGCATTTCCTGCAAACATGACATTGGTACTTTCTAATCGTGTGAGATTTCAAACGTATCAACAAATACGATTTCGTCGCGAACCGTTTGGCACAAATTTCGCATTAGTGGTTCCTTTCACCGGCGTGAATTTTCAAATGGTCTGACAAGGTGTGATTTCTCGTGAACCGTTTCGTGCAAATTTCACACTAGTAGTTCCTTTCGCCGGTGTGTGTTTTCGTGTGTCTGAAGATGTATTGGCTTTTCGCGAAGCGTTTGCCGCACGTTTTACATTTGTGGTTCCTTTTGCCTGTGCGGTGCGCGTTTTCACGTGTCTCGACATGACTTGCTTTGTTGTGAAGGACTTGGGGCAAATTTCGCACTTGTAGTTCCTTTTACCCGAGTGAATTTTTAAATGTTCCAGCAAGCTGTGTTTCCTCGTGAAGTATTTGTCGGAAACTTCGCATTTGTGGTCGCTGTCGCCCGTGTGTCTTTTCACGTGTCGTGACATATCTTGTTATTTCACATTTGTGAGTCATTCTGTCGAGTGGTATTTCAAGACTCTCATTTACTCGTACGTCTGGTTCATGCCAACGCGAAGAGCTTAATAAATCTTCGCCGAAATCTAACTTGCTTTTAACACCTTCGTGTATAATTCCCATCGTTGAAATATTTTGCATCACAACTGTATCGCATTTTATTTCTGTTAACGGTGGTGTAACATCTTCGCGCTTCTCGTCCTTTATCACACCAGAATGTTTCGACGTTAGGCTGAATTAGCGAATACGGTGTAGTCACGGATTTTGATGATTTTTTGTTTGGGGGCTAATTAAAGGTGTAGAAATGAGAATCCGTTGAAATTTTTTGTCGGTCGGCACGGGGTGCCGAATTACGGCCTCCGGAAGATAAACATTTATGGCCAAAAAATCGTCACGGAACGGCTAAATACCTGTTTTATGATGTTGTACGAGTCGTTACAAGTCCAACGGTATGAAAATTATTTCTCGGAAACGTCCGCTTCGGTGTTAAATTCGCAAATAAAGTTATGACATTTTTGTGTCTAATGGCAAGTAAATGCGAATAATGCCAACTGTCGTATGGCCCCGCCTTATTTCATTTAATTCCCTACTACTCGGATATTATTAAATTTAATTGAAATATAAAAGTACTCTATATTTGAATTTATTATAGTTTCTAATTTAGTTATATCATTTGCGTTTTTCCACACCACCCTAGAGGTAAAGCGCTTGGCGCGTTTTTTTATAGTGGTATCCCCAAGAGGCCTATTCCACTTTCACATCTTCCTTTCTTCACATACCACCATCATCTGAAATTTAGTATCCTATATTAGAACATATTACTGTGCAAATATGAAATCTATGTGTAAAGTAGTTATATAAATGTGTGTAGTTATAAATAATTATAATCTCGAGCCTACCTTTTTAAATCAACGGTATATGTAGGTGTTGCCCTTGTTGTTGTTAAAAATCCTCCCACCTCTATCCATATCCTGCTTAAGGGCGCTCACAAAAAAATAAAAACGCCATTATTTAAATAAGCAAAATGTACTATTAGCAAATTTAAATGTAGCACATTATGCAGTATAAGAGCCATAAGAGCCTATATACTACTCTATATTTGAATTTATTATAGTTTCTGATTTAGTTATTTCATTTGCTTTTTTCCACACCACCCCAGAGGTAAAGCGCTTGGCGCGTTTTTTTTATAGTGGTATCCCCAAGAGGCCTATTCCACTTTCATTATTAGCAAATTTAAATGTAGCACATTATGCAGTTAAGGGGCACACCCGAGCAGACTCAACAATTATCCCCTGATGAACACTGTATATACCTCACTCCTTAACGGATAACGACACGCTTTGCACACGCGGATTAGAAATACCCAGAGTGGATACTGCCACCATGCAGATGACGATTCGTGCATCGTGCGGGTTAAAAGTCGACCGCCACGAGTTAGCCCCATCAAACGATACATGACAGTGAAACATTTATGTTGCTTTACAAATAAATGACTATGAGAGTTTTAATTTTTTGTTCGTTGTACACCAGCATCTGAAACAAACATTTAACGAATTTAATATTTTGAAGGATATTGAAAAAATGCGTTTATTGTAAACTGACTGAAGTTGAAACAAAACGTATTGTGTATAGATCACTTATGCTATCCCGTAGAACCCAATTACCTCGTTTTAGAGGGGCTGATATAGGACACAATATGTCGTTGATATGAATTGCGAAATTCGCCGACCCGGACGAAGAATTTATGCGGGTAATTTTTTCATTGAATTTAATTTCGATTAATTCGATATATTTACAGCCATGGTATCGCTGTTGGATAAAAGCGTGTTTATTGTAAACCGACTGAACTTGAAACACAATGTATTGTGTATAGATTACTTATGCTATCCCTAAGAACATACCCAGTTATCTCGTGTAGAGGGTCAGACAAGAAATAGGATTTTTTTAAAACCAAATTCATCTTTAGCACCAGCTTACAACAAAACGCTATTAATTGTAAAAGTTATAATCTCAAGCTTACCTCTTCTAATCTCAACAGTATATGTAGATGTTGTCGTTGTTGTTGCTGGAAATCCTCGCACCTCTACCCATATCCTGCTTACGGGTGCTCACAAAAAAATAAAAACGCCATTATTTAAATAATGCAAAATATACTATTAGCAAATTTAAATGTAGCACATTATGCAGTTAAGGGGCACACCCAAAGCAGTTTCCTTTGATAGCCACACGTCACACTGCATATACCTCACCCTTAACGGATGACGACACGCTTTGTAGACGCGGATTAGGAATACCCAGAGTGGATACTGTCACCGTGCAGATGACGATTCGTGCTTCGTGCGGGTTAAAAGTAGACCGCCAAGAGTTAGCCCCATCAAACGATACACGACAGTGAAACATTTATGTTGCTTTGCAAATAAAATGACTATAAACGTTTTTATCTTTTTTTCGTCGTACACCACCATCTGAAACAAACATTCAACGAATTTAATATTTTAATGTACACTGGGAAATGTGTTTGTTGTAAACCGACTGAACTTGAAACGCAACGTATTATAAAAGTTAAAATCTCAGAAGCTTACCTTCTGGAAGTCGGGGTCCGGCTCCGCCCATACTCGGCCCGCCGGCGCTCAAAAAAATAAAAACGCCATCGATTTTACATCGACACTACTGGCAAATTCAAACGTAGCAAATAAATGCAACACGCGCCGTGTAGGAGGCATACTCTTTGGTTCTTTGATAGCAGATCCTAGGACCACAGCTATTTCCCCTGATCATGTTTGCGATGATCTCGCTGTAGAGGCAAACATACGTGCAACACTTGTTATACCAGACCCTTTTGGTGTGGACAACACCCCGTGTGTGCAAGCTTCACACGGGCCTAACAGATGCCCAGGGTGGGTACAGCATCCTACCTAGCGCTTGCGAATGACGAGTCGTGCCGTCGTGCGGGTAACAGTCGACTTCCAAGTAAGCCCCCTTAATTACACGACGTGTGAAAACACTTATGTTGCTTTCTTACAAATAAAATGACGTTACAATTATGAGCGTTTTTATCTTTTTTTCGTCGTACACCAGCATCTGAAACAAACATTTAACGAATTTAATATTTTAATGTACACTGGGAAAAATGTGTTTGTTGTAAACCGACTGAACTTGAAACACGACGTGTATTGTGTATAAACTACTTATGCTATTGAAAGCTCTGTTATTTGGGTTAAAAGAACCCATCAGGTCTCAATTAAGATCGACGACTAAACGAATTAAAGGTTTCCTTGGCTTGGTCGGATTTCATCGCAAATTCAATCAGAACTTAAATTAACAAAACCGACGACGAACTATTTAAAGAAATGACAAGCGGTAAATATTAAAATTCCTGAATACGTAAGTTTGGAACTTTATAAAGATATTCTAACAAACATAACCCTATTTTTCAACATACCGATTTTTCAAAAATTATAACTTAACCATAGATGCTAGCGATGTAGGAATGTTTGTCAAACACAAAACACAAAAATAAATAATGATCGACCCATAGATTATAACGGGTGTTTTTTAATTTTTTTTTTAAATTACGCTGCGTAAATTGCCGCGTACACGTTAAATCACGTGTTGGAAAGCTCACCCAATAACCGCCTCGACTCCGCCCCGGTTCCGTCTATTTAGAATTTTAGATGCAAGATCGACGCCGCCCCTCCAAAAAGTCAGTTCACTAAACATTTCTGAGTCTATCAACGAACCGTTAAATTTCGATTTAACTTGAACGCGAAACAAACACCCGAAAACTTGCAAAGCCATTCTAACAATAGCTGTGTTCTTTTTACTTAAGACTCAGATCATATCAAATCACACATTAGTTGAGTGTATCAGATCAGTTCCAACTTGTAAATAAAACAGTTTTCTTTTCTGTCAAATTCTAGATTATTATTATATTGAACACGATCTTCACTGAGGTGCTACTAACGCAATGTTTGCCGTTAATTATTTTTAACTGAAAATTACACGTTTGATACAACTGCGTTGCCAACGACGGATTTACAAAATCATTAAATCGTATTGAAAAAAAACGACGAATTATGGCAAAACCTTATTTTGTGAAAATTCTTCGTTTTTCTTGTTCGATGTGTATCGCAATGTCAATTGCTTTAAAATTGACAGTTGTGTTGTGAAATGCCTGGTAAATAAAATTAAGTAATTATAATTTTATTACCTATAGCGATAATGGCTTTGAATAATAACAGTTTTGTGCTACACTAATTATGCAGTACATTAAGAAAATTTTGAGTGTACTTGATATTTATACATGTCGCGTTTTAAGTTAGGTTATGATAAATTATTTGTCATTTCGCTCAATTTTAAGATATGCACTCTATTAACAGGATCGAGGCTTTAAATTTAACTTTAACATCCTAGTAGGCTTTACTTTCATATATTATCTGAACGCTACACGTCGGCGACATTTCTGAATGGGGCAACTTTTCAAGTGAGATTACCGTAGACATCGAGTTAAATAAAAATCCGCGAAGTAACATTGCCGACGCTTACATCCAAGTAAGTCATGGCCTTGATTTCGTTTTGTCTGAATCGCTTGGTGCAAAATTATGCGGAATACATCACACTCAACTTAACCTAACTAATAACGAATTGGTAATTGAAGTTTTTATTGAAGTCTTTAAAATGCTCATATAATGGCTATTTATGTAACAAGTACATAATAGCTGTGTTCTTTTTACTTGAGACTCGGATCATATTAAATCACATATGAGTTGAGTGTATCAGATCAGTTCCAATTTGTAAATAAAACCGTTTTCTCTTCTGTCAAATACTAGATTTCAAAAATTACGTTTATATTGAAGAAGAAAAATAATCACGGAATTTATTTTCAATATATTTTGTGAGAATTTATAGATTTATAGCATATATTATAACCATGAGTAACTATAATGCAGAAGATATTATTTCGGTGCAGAGGGCACTGAAAATATCCACAGAACTCACTTGTACGCTTGCAAACAAAACGGTGCTGCTGGTGAGAGTTTCAGATTTATTCTAATATTTGCAGTAAAAAGAACACACCTAATGGAACGAGAAGCGTCGCAAATATGAGTCAGCGCCGACTGCATAATCACCTTTTTTGTTCAAAACTGCCCGTCCCCGTTCGTTGCACCTAGGCGACGCTATTTTTGCGTTTTTTTCGGGAACTAATAATCGAGTGGCTTCATTACTACGTCCGCAGTCACACAAGTTGTACGAAATTTTTTATTTTACACTTGAATCAATCAAGGACATTTTTAAAAGCATCCTAAGAAACCCAAACACACAAATTAGCAATTAACGCAATACATTTCTTATTATTACGGAATGAAACATTTCGATATTTGCATGACATTTGATATTTGCAATGCCATTAATAATTTAGTTCCGATGTGTCGGTGTTTATTTATTTAATTTTTTTATTTTTTTTATTGTAATTTATATTTAATTCAATCGCCGCGTACATGCAAAGTTCGCGATTTACGAAAATAAAGTGCTCACCGAAGCCGCCGCCTCTTCCTTCGTAAGTTCGTTCACGGAACGTTCAAAGTTTCCAAGTTCTTCGCGCGAAGCACACACGCGGTTTAAAGTTTACCGGGTTCTTCGTCGACGCGACGGAAAATTATATTTTAGTTGAACGTGAAACGCCCGAAACCTGCTAACGACCGTCAAACAATGAGCGAGTCGCAATTGTTAGTCGCGGCCGACTGGATAATCGCTTTTTTGGCGTAAAAAGTGACCGTTGCATCCAAATAAGGATATCTTTGAATTTGAGGGGGAGGGGAGTAATTATCGAGTGTTTAAATTATTATCCGCCCTTTTCGACTCGAACCGGTCTCGTTCAAAATCACAAAATAACAAAGTCAAGGTCTTTTTTTTTTCACTCAACTAACATCTAAAACATTAAGTTCTTGATTAGTCGCACCTACCTACCTCGCAGACGTACCCTGATGAACTAGGAAAAGACATGCGGTTTTTTTTCCATGACCTACTTTGACTAATTTTTTTTCGATCTCGCTGTACCACAGTAAGACAACGCTTATGGGACGATTGGAAACCGGCTTGTTTTGACGGTTGTAGGGTTTATACGAAGCATTTTCGCATTGGCCCTCTATCTTTTGTTATTCAATTAATCGCGATGGCCTTCCAAGAGGGCTGTTGGTGGTTTGCAAACTTTTAACTTATACTTGTGTGTAATGTGGTGGACAATTATTCGTGATCTTTATGCACATAAAATACGTGTATCGGCATTTAAATCTACCTTTTTTAATCGATAGGTGGTCGATAAATTTAATCCGTTCCGCGGATTATTCTCCGGTAAGTTTAATATATTTTTACGAATACGGTTATTTCAATTTGACTTTGATTTTTAGATTTTTTCTGGGTTGTTTACGATTTTAGATCTTCGCGACACAGAAGCTGCTTACTTGGTGGTTAACGACGCTCTGACTATCTTTTTTTTTAATTTCCCTTTTATACTACCGTGCATAGCTATCCTGATTGAAATCTGAATTTAAATGGATTGCGTTGTTGTTATGCGGCCGATCCGACATTTCGATGCATACAAATGAACATAACCTAACTTATTTTTCTTATTTTATTTTACATATCCTAGTTTTAAACCGGGTTTTCGCATAATGTGATATATATTAAAGTACTTTAAGTTTATTATACTATCTATTTATATTGTATTGGTTTGTATTTAGGTTTTAAATTTACATTTGAAGTTAATTAAACCTTCTAAAGTCCTCGGAAACTGCCTCTCTGTTTCTTTTAAACTGCCAATTTAAGTATTTTATCCTCCGTATTAATCATTACAAATATATATATATATATATATATATATATATATATATATATATATATATATTTAATTAATGTTCACTACACCATTGAGGTGTAAGATTAGACCATCTTTCGTGTAAATTATATACATATATATATATTTGTAATTAAGAAATTAACTTCTTGGATGATTTTATTTAAAATTCTTTCCTTCAACTTAATTTTATGCATATGTTTACTGAATTCTTTTTGAAATGTGTCCATTGCAATACTGTACATTGTACTTGCATAATCTGAGGGTACGTTTCATCTATCAGAATCAGTATTCCTTTCATAATTACGGTATAAGATGAGCACTTGGCTTTCGTCACTTAATTTATCGCAATTTTACTTGAGCAGAACTTATCTAAACACTTTTTAACCAAGTAACCGGCAATGTGTACTAAGGCACAATGAGCTGCAGCTAAATATGCACGGCTAAATATTTGTACTGCTAATTTTATGGTCATTTTCTCAAACGCGTTTGGATGAATATGTGCTTCCATAATTTTTATTAAGGAACGTGTCCCTGCGAGCCTATCAATTTCATATGCTCTCTTTATATCACTAATACATATTTTCCCACAATCGAGGATATGGTCTGCATTAAGCATGTCATTCTCAAGGTTTTGAATAGATGTGGAACATCATAAATAGCGAATATTTTTTTAGCGGAGCTGTAAAAATATGGTCTATCCAGTGACACTCCTAAATCTCCGTATGCACTTCTATTATTCGATCACCTGGTCGCATACAATTACCTTAGGAATTAACCCTATTTTCTGGATTTCATGCAATGTTGCCATTATTAATAACTATAAAAAAATCCCGCGCACCGCCGTTTACCCGCGCACCGCTTTCTTATACTTCTTATACTCAGTTACAGTGCGCTCTAGCGTCCAAACGATTATAGCTAGAGCTCTGAAACTTTAAACTTAACATTTGTATGTAGCAAGGAGGAAAACGTCCTATTTTGAACGCAATCTCTCAACCGGAAGTGATGGTTTACTCTTATCACCTTTTTCCACTTCTCGAAAACGGTACACGTTACGGAAAAAAATATTCTTACATGAATTGTAGATATTGATATTTTAAACAACTTTCATTTGAAAAGTTTTTTCGAAAAACGTAGTATAACCGAGTATAAGAAAGTTTCGTGCGGACAACCGCGGATTTTTTCTAAATATATACTTTATTTCCATATAAAATGTACTTAACGTACTAATGGATATTGAAGATTTCAATAAATAGTTCAATCATCAAATGCATTATAAGTTATGTTAAGTGGGGTTTGAAGCATTCCGTATAAATTTGCACCATGCGATTCAGAGAAAGTGAAATTAAGGTCATGACCTACTTCGACGTAAGGGTCGGCAATATTACTTCGCGAATTTTAAAACTCGATGTCTACGGTGATCTCACATCAAAAGTTGCACCGTTCAGAAATGTCGCCGATGTGACGTTCAGATAATACAACAAAATTATAGTAGGATGTTAAAGTTAAATTTAAAGCTTTGTTTCTGTTAGATTGCGTATCTTAAAATTTAACGAAATGACAAATAATTTATCAGAGCGTAAAACGCGATCGATTGAGTGCACGTGTGAATATCAAGTACAGTCAAAATTTTCTCGAATAATTTGTGTTTTTGATTGGTTGTTGTGATCTAATCGCCATAATGTAATAAACCAGTTTTAATCAAAACTACTGGAGCTTATATTTCAAGATAGGTATCAGTATAATTACACATATCATAAACAAACACCCAGTAATAGTTCATAACCTAAATTTTGTCGTTGAATGTATTTTCAATTCTATCGTGTATAGTGCTCTTTCTGGACGTGCTGGCGACACTGCAGTTGACAAAAATTGTACATAATACACCTGCTTACTTTTCTAGAAGCCATAAATTATAGATAGAATACAAGCTTATTTTATCCGCAGAAACGTACATTGAAGAATTATTTAAATGGAGTTGTTTTAGTAACATTGACGAGATTTAATCCCAAATTGCTGAAGGAGGTGATGTTATTTATAATTTCGATACTTCCCTAACCTTAATAGTCAGTGTTGAAATTTATTCTTTAAATTTTCACCCGATCCAGAAAATGAAACCGCTATAGTTGCGTAAATCTCGAAGATTACAACACATTTAGTTTTAATTATGCTATCAAGGCAGATTAGACACCAAATTGTTGGTAAACCATATCGATGTTTTTCCAACACGAAGAATGCATTTCAAGACTTATCTGACGAACAACCCGTACTTCCTCCACAACGTTATGGGTGCCTCCGTAGCTTACCACCTAGGCAAATTAGGCTGGGCCTCCGAAACCGTACTAATCGAACAAAACAGGTAGCAAATGAAGTAACAAGTCGAATGTTTACTAAAATGCACGCCTAGAATTGGAGGTGGATGCCCTTGTAGGCATATTCAAACCCAGTCTCGTGCAAGTAAATCTGACTTGCTCCAGCATCGAACTGTACAAGGAGCTCGAAGCGAAATGACTACCGACGGGGTGGAAACAGTGCGGAAGCATTAACTTGGCGAGGACCCAGGATCGAATGTTCGTCTTTCAGAGAATGAAGTCGCAATCTGTGTAAGTACGGTCGTTCTACATTGAAACGTAACATTTACTGGTTGGTAGTTCTTGGGATATCGAGTGTCATTTACCGACGACAGACGAATGCAAAGAGAGGTGTCCGCTGTTGAACATGGACGTTATCAAAGGCGGCATGTGGATACCGGAAGATGGAGTGGGTGACCCGTACGAAATTTGTTCCTCGCTTATAAGCGAGGCGAGAAATTTCGGTAATTTGTAGCATTCCTGGCTTATTTGCAAAATTCTTTTATTTTTATTTTAGGAGTAAAAATTGTAGAAAATTGTGCGGTACAGAAAATAAATCAAAAGGGCGGTTTCGTTAAGAGCGTCGACACGAGTTTGGGACACATTGAATGCGATTATTTTCTAAATTGTGCCGGGTTTTGGGCCAGAGGTGTGGGACAGTTGTCCGAACCTTACGTCAAAGTACCGTTGCACGCTGTCGAGCATTATTATTTACATACGAAGCCTATTCCCGGGTTGTATTCCATGATGCCAGGTACGGTGTTAAACGTTTTTTAATATAGCAGATGGATTTTGTTAAAATATAGATTGAAGCTTAAATACATTATTGCAGTCGTTAGGGATCAAGATGGACATATTTATTTCCATGAAAATAATGGACGATTATTATCTGGCGGATTTGAACCAATTGCAAAACCAGCGTTTGAAGATGGGAATATACCTGGTAATTATTAATTGGTTATAGCCATAAATAGTTTTTATTGTGTATTTATAACATGTCTTATTATTGTGTATTTATAACATGTCTTTACCTTTTTCCATTCATCTTGTGATTTCTCACCAAAACCTAATGAATTTAGAAGCACCTTAAGGGTACCCCATAACATGATGCAGTTTGCGCGACCATTCAACCCATTGAATCGATTTGTTATTATTTCAGGATGCTCCTCGCAAAAATCTAGAAGCGCAACCCAGTGATCTGCTTGTACTCTCATTGTGGTCACTGTATCGCACATTATAAATTACATCAAATCATTTGTTCATATGTAAAAATTTCATTTTCATTTAATTTATTACTTACCGATTCTTTAAAAAAACCAAAGAAAATCTAAAGTTTAACTAAAATGATCCATTCGACTGAAGCTCTTGTGTACTTGAATTCAAACGGATGAAACGGTAAAGCCCAAAATAAAACTAAATCCCAGAATGAGACGGTACATTTCAACGTGTGCAAAACACATTTTATAACTAAAATTTTGCCGCGCACTGCCATCTCTGTCTGACATATAATTTGGAGAGGTGCAGACAATCGTTACGGCAATTGAAATTAGGCGTTCTAAAGCGATTCTATCGAGGAACAAGACGTATTGCAGGGTAACTCGCTTTTCCCATCGTGATACCTAATACTCGCTTCTACGCGAGAATCGTTGGTTGCTGGGCAACGTGACGTCAGAGAAATAGAATTCTATCTATCGGGATCCCTACACAGGACGCTCCGACAGTTCTTTAGTCGCTGTTTTTTTTTTTTTTTTTGTAATTATCGTCAAGTTAGTTTGAAACAAGTTAAGAAGAAATACCAAAGGATCATTTTGCACGAGACCAGTTCGATTCGAAAAGGGCCGACGAGAGAAAAAACATCTCAAACATAATGCAAAACTTTAGATGCACCTACACATCTAGAAAAGTACAACGCCAATTTAGTGTCCGTGGTGCCAATAAAAACCACGGTAACATAGTTACCCGTTGGTATCAAAATGGCCGATTGCGGAACTCTACAACGCTACTTAAGTATACGGGTACACCAACTAGGGCGTGTCGGCTAGTGCAGACGACGTTAACATTTAATCATTCCAATTTTGATCATAACTTCACCGTTGACCTACCAATTAAACACAAATACTACAAACTAACCTTTATTATATCGCAAGTTAAATTCGTAGTCATCTTTCATGTGTAAATTGAACAGCGTAGTTTCAATTTGAGGCTTGTCGTCGGTTCTGGTTTCACATTCAAATCGGTCATTCACGAAGCGCCGTTTGTGTCTTATTCGGTTGAATTCGACGGGAGTGTTGCGTTGAACATGGGACAGTTCGACGATGTTTGGTAGCTGTGGACTTGTATGTTAACAGGCAGGCCTGGCGGGAATTGAAACCGACTGATTTCGTACGACTTCGCGGACCTCACGGTCCCAGATTTCTTCCGAAGTACCCCGCCAACACTTTATTAAATACATACACTGTAAATAAATGTGTTCTAGAAGTTACTACGTTGATTCTTGGACACTTGGCTTATATTTGGATAAAATTTCCAACAACAAATGCACAGAAAATGCAAATTAAGACAACGTTTATGGAAAAAAATAGGTTTCCGGGAGCGATAGGTGCTATCGACTGTACCCACGTTGCTATAATAGCACCTAAAGACGAAGAACATAATTACGTAAATCGTAAGTGAGAAACTCTTGTATGGTAAAGGATAATTTGTTAATATTATCAAACAGGTGTATTAACATAACATAAACATAAAAATTGTAGAAAACGATCCATCGTGATGCCGATGAAGTATAGAATAGAAATATTTTCGTGAAGTCACACGCGTAGAATTCTATTTATCGGGATCCCTAGACTGATGCCATCTGCGAACGGTCGCCGTTTTGGTGCCAACGTCAAAAAGTAACTGGCCCCAGTCGACATCGGGCGCGCTCTTGTGGGCGAAAATCGAATTACACCAGAAGTATTAATGGCGCCATCTTACGGACGGACTGCACAGCGGTCGGTAATAACGATTGCTTTCCCAAAGGTGAGTCTACCGGATGCGTTCCATGAAAGTCCCCCAGATGGCGCTATTTCGAAACGACAACTACTTTGCCGGCGGGGCCATACGACAGTTGGCATTATTGGCAATTACTCTTGCGGGCGAAAGCTGAATTACACCGCATCTTATATCCACATTAACCACGACAAATATATTTACTTTGCAAAACAAACTGTTAATTTCAGGTAAGAAATTACGATTTCTCCTGTAAACATTACATACGCAACGATTTCAAAAAAAAAGTTTAATTGTTTTTGGAGGGCTAACGTCACAAACTTGATTAATTTTAAAAGTTAAATTTGTTTAAATCAACGCTTAATCGACATTGAGTTAAATTTGGTTTCATTTTTATATTATTAAAAAATTACAAGCATTAAACTTATACGGATCATTTCTACCCACAATAGATAGACACGTCGGGGACCAAACGAAGTCATGAGTGCCCACTGAAAACAACAAATGCGACGTTTCTACATAACCCCGTCGACTGCTTGAAATATTTTGGATCACGAATGGTACTGGTCCTGGATACTAATTCCCGCCAGGTCTGCCTGTTAACATACAAGTCCGCAGCTACCAAACATCGTCGGACTGTCCCATGTTCAACGCAACACTCCCGTCGAATTCAACCGAGTAAAACACAAACGGCGCTTCTTGAATGACCGATTTGAATGCGAAACCAGAACCGACGACAAGCCTCAAATTGAAACTACGCTGTTGAATTTACACATGAAAGATGACTACGAATTTAGCTCGCGATATAATAAAGATTAGTTTGTAGTATTTGTGTTTAATTGGTAGGTCAACGGTGAAGTTATGATCAAAATTGGAATGATTAAATGTTAACGTCGTCTGCACTAGCCGACACGCCCTAGTTGATGTACCCGTATACTTAAGTAGCGTTGTAGAGTTCCGCAATCGGCCATTTTGATACCAACGGGTAACTATGTTACCGTGGTTTTTATCGGCACCACGGACCCTAAATTGGCGTTGTACTTTTCTAGATGTGCAGGTGCATCTACAGTTTCGAATTCATGCTTTATTTTATTTTATTTATTAAATAATCAGTTATAGAAATGCATATGTATGACGATTAATATTTATTTTCAACAAAATATTCATTTAACTTTATTAACAAATACACGCATTGAAACACTTCTACCGCTCACATTTTCTGACAAATGATTTTGCAACTTTTATTGTTGGAATAGCATTATGTTTGAGATGTTTTCTCTCATCGGCCCTTTTCGACTCAAACTGGCCTCGTGCAAAATGATCCTTTGGTATTTCTTCTTAACTTGTTTCAAACTAACTTGGCCAAGGCCAAGGCCACCCAACCCAACCCTTATTGCGTAAAATATCTATTTATTAATGTTCTTCGTGCTTGCATTCCTTCCACGTTGTTATTAACGCGCTGGTGTAAATTTAACTCGTTATTTTCTGGCACTTCCATGGGAATATTTTCCAGCCTACCCTCCACACAAATGTTATGAAGCACAGCACATGCTATCACGATTGCACCACATTTTTCAGGATTGTATCGTAACACCCTTTCTCCCATAATACACCTGAATCTTGATTTTAAAACTCCGTTACATCGCTCTATACAATTACGAGCACTTGCATGATGCTTGTTGTAACGTTCTTCAGGTGATCCAACTGCAGCATTTTGGACTGGAGTCATAAAAGCCAAGGTTGTTGTGGATATCCAGAATCTCCCAATAACCATGTTGTGGTTTCTCCATTTCTGAAATGTTCCTCCTCTAATGCAACCTTCACATCTGAGTGTCTCCATATGAAAGAGTCAAGTGGAGCCCCCGCATACCGAGCGTTAATATTTAATATTCGCAAATTGTAATCACAAATCTAAAATGAAAAAACCTTTAAAAATTCTGCAAACGAAAAGTACTATTATAACTTACTATTTGAACATTTTTGGAATGATAACCCTTACGATTTACGTAATTATGTTCTTCGTCCTTAGGTGCTATTATAGCAAGGTGGGTACAGTCAATAGCACCTATCGCTCCCGGAAACCTATTTTTTGCCATAAACGTCGTCTTAATTTCCATTTTCTGTGCATTTGTTGTTGGAAATTTTATCCAAATATCAGCCAAGCGTTCAAGAATCAACATAGTAACTTCTTGAACACATTTACTTACAGTGTTCTGGGCCATCGATGACGAATAACTTTGTCCAAGTATACGTTGGTAGGATCCCGAGGCAAAAAACAGTAGAGCAGTAAACATTCTAAGTTTAGGTTCCACAGCTCGAGGATACGTGGAAATGTGCATATGTGGGAGCAGGGCATCTAATAAATAGTTCATCGTTTCCTTATTTATCTATACAGATTTATGAAATGTTCCTCACTTAATGTAAATGGATCACTATCACTTCGCATTAAGTGACGTTCTACATTAAATCGAAGTATCTGTTCTCGTCATACCTACACACATACCTACTTGTGCTGGGAGCATCTGAAAGGGCATATATTAGTAATTTTAAATAAAGTTTATCACAGCGCATTACCTTTTAGATCTAGGAATATACCAACTGAAATACTAATAAAAGTGAGAAACTCGTGTATGGTAAAGGATAATTTGTTAATATTATCAAACAGGTGTATTAACATAACATAAACATAAACATTGTAGAAAACGATCCATCGTGATGCCGATGAAGTATAGAATAGAAATATTTTCGTGAAGTCACACGCGTAGAATTCTATTTATCGGGATCCCTAGACTGATGCCATCTGCGAACGGTCGCCGTTTTGATGGTTCTGGTTTCGCATTCAAATCGGTCATTCACGAAGCGCCGTTTGTGTTTTATTCGGTCGAATTCGACGGGAGTGTTGCGTTGAACATGGGACAGTCCGACGATGTTTGGTAGCTGCGGACTTGTATGTTAACAGGCAGACCTGGCGGGAATTAGTATCCAGGACCAGTACCATTCGTGATCCAAAATATTTCAAGCAGTCGACGGGGTTATGTAGAAACGTCGCATTTGTTGTTTTCAGTGGGCACTCATGACTTCGTTTGGTTCCCGACGTGTCTATCTATTGTGGGTAGAAATGATCCGTATAAGTTTAATGCTTGTAATTTTTTAATAATATAAAAATGAAACCAAATTTAACTCAATGTCGATTAAGTGTTGATTTAAACAAATTTAACTTTTAAAATTAATCACAAACTTAGTTGACGTTAGCCCTCCAAAAACAATTAAACTTTTTTTTTGAAATCGTTGCATATGTAATGTTTACAGGAGAAACCGTAATTTCTTACCTGAAATTAACAGTTTGTTTTGCAAAGTAAATACATTTGTCGTGGTTAATGTGGATATAAGATGCGGTGTAATTCATCTTTCGCCCGCAAGAGTAATTGCCAATAATGCCAACTGTCGTTTCGAAATAGCGCCATCTGGGGGACTTTCATGGAACGCATCCGGTAGACACACCTTTGGGAAAGCAATCGTTATTACCGACCGCTGTGCAGTCCGTCCGTAAGATGGCGCCATTAATACTTCTGGTGTAATTCGATTTTCGCCCACAAGAGGGCGCCCGATGTCGACTGGGGCTAGTTACTTTTTGACGTTGGCATCAAAACAGAGACCGTTCGCAGATGGCATCAGTCTAGGGATCCCGATAAATAGAATTCTACGCGTGTGACTTCACGAAAATATTTCTATTCTATACGTCATCGGCATCACGATGGATCGTTTTCTACAATGTTTATGTTTATGTTATGTTAATACACCTGTTTGATAATATTAACAAATTATCCTTTACCATACACGAGTTTCTCACTTTTATTAGTATTTCAGTTGGTATATTCCTAGATCTAAAAGGTAATACGCTGTGATAAACTTTATTTAAAATTACTAATATGTGCCCTTTCAGATGCTCCAAGCACAAGTAGGTATGTGTGTAGGTATGACGAGAACAGATACTTCGATTTAATGTAGAACGTCACTTAATGCGAAGTGATAGTGATCCATTTACATCAAGTGAGGAACATTTCATAAATCTGTAAGATTAAATAAGGAAACGATGAACTATTTATTAGATGCCCTGCTCCCACATATGCACATTTCCACGTATCCTCGAGCTGTGGAACCTAAACTTAGAATGTTTACTGCTCTACTGTTTTTTGCCTCGGGATCCTACCAACGTATACTTGGACAAAGTTATTCGTCATCGATGGCCCAGAACACTGTAAGTAAATGTGTTCAAGAAGTTACTATGTTGATTCTTGAACGCTTGGCTGATATTTGGATAAAATTTCCAACAACAAATGCACAGAAAATGGAAATTAAGACGACGTTTATGGCAAAAAATAGGTTTCCGGGAGCGATAGGTGCTATTGACTGTACCCACCTTGCTATAATAGCACCTAAGGACGAAGAACATAATTACGTAAATCGTAAGGGTTATCATTCCAAAAATGTTCAAATAGTAAGTTATAATAGTACTTTTCGTTTGCAGAATTTTTAAAGGTTTTTTCATTTTAGATTTGTGATTACAATTTGCGAATATTAAATATTAACGCTCGGTATGCGGGGGCTCCACTTGACTCTTTCATATGGAGACACTCAGATGTGAAGGTTGCATTAGAGGAGGAACATTTCAGAAATGGAGAAACCACAACATGGTTATTGGGAGATTCTGGATATCCACAACAACCTTGGCTTTTATGACTCCAGTCCAAAATGCTGCAGTTGGATCACCTGAAGAACGTTACAACAAGCATCATGCAAGTGCTCGTAATTGTATAGAGCGATGTAACGGAGTTTTAAAATCAAGATTCAGGTGTATTATGGGAGAAAGGGTGTTACGATACAATCCTGAAAAATGTGGTGCAATCGTGATAGCATGTGCTGTGCTTCATAACATTTGTGTGGAGGGTAGGCTGGAAAATATTCCCATGGAAGTGCCAGAAAGTAACGAGTTAAATTTACACCAGCGCGTTAATAACAACGTGGAAGGAATGCAAGCACGAAGAACATTAATAAATAGATATTTTACGCAATAAGGGTTGGGTTGGGTGGCCTTGGCCTTGGCCAAGTTAGTTTGAAACAAGTTAAGAAGAAATACCAAAGGATCATTTTGCACGAGGCCAGTTTGAGTCGAAAAGGGCCGATGAGAGAAAACATCTCAAACATAATGCTATTCCAACAATAAAAGTTGCAAAATCATTTGTCAGAAAATGTGAGCGGTAGAAGTGTTTCAATGCGTGTATTTGTTAATAAAGTTAAATGAATATTTTGTTGAAAATAAATATTAATCGTCATACATATGCGTTTCTGTAACTGATTATTTAATAAATAAAATAAAATAAAGCATGAATTCGAAACTGCAGATGCACCTGCACATCTAGAAAAGTACAACGCCAATTTAGGGTCCGTGGTGCCGATAAAAACCACGGTAACATAGTTACCCGTTGGTATCAAAATGGCCGATTGCGGAACTCTACAACGCTACTTAAGTATACGGGTACACCAACTAGGGCGTGTCGGCTAGTGCAGACGACGTTAACATTTAATCATTCCAATTTTGATCATAACTTCACCGTTGACCTACCAATTAAACACAAATACTACAAACTAATCTTTATTATATCGCGAGCTAAATTCGTAGTCATCTTTCATGTGTAAATTCAACAGCGTAGTTTCAATTTGAGGCTTGTCGTCGGTTCTGGTTTCGCATTCAAATCGGTCATTCACGAAGCGCCGTTTGTGTTTTATTCGGTTGAATTCGACGGGAGTGTTGCGTTGAACATGGGACAGTCCGACGATGTTTGGTAGCTGCGGACTTGTATGTTAACAGGCAGACCTGGCGGAAATTAGTATCCAGGACCAGTACCATTCGTGATCCAAAATATTTCAAGCAGTCGACGGGGTTATGTAGAAACGTCGCATTTGTTGTTTTCAGTGGGCACTCATGACTTCGTTTGGTCCCCGACGTGTCTATCTATTGTGGGTAGAAATGATCCGTATAAGTTTAATGCTTGTAATTTTGTAATGATATAAAAATGAAACCAAATTTAACTCAATGTCGATTAAGTGTTGATTTAAACAAATTTAACTTTTAAAATTAATCACAAACTTAGTTGACGTTAGCCCTCCAAAAACAATTAAACCTTTTTTTTTATAATCGTTGCATATGTAATGTTTACACGAGAAATCGTAATTTCTTACCTGAAATTAACAGTTTGTTTTGCAAAGTAAATATATTTGTCGTGGTTAATGTGGATATAAGATGCGGTGTAATTCAGCTTTCGCCCGCAAGAGTAATTGCCAATAATGCCAACTGTCGTATGGCCCCGCCGGCAAAGTAGTTGTCGTTTCGAAATAGCGCCATCTGGGGGACTTTCATGGAACGCATCCGGTAGACACACCTTTGGGAAAGCAATCGTTATTACCGACCGCTGTGCAGTCCGTCCGTAAGATGGCGCCATTAATACTTCTGGTGTAATTCGATTTTCGCCCACAAGAGGACGCCCGATGTCGACTGGGGCTTGTTACTTTTTGACGTTGGCATCAAAACGGCGACCGTTCGCAGATGGCATCAGTCTAGGGATCCCGATAAATAGAATTCTACGCGTGTGACTTCACGAAAATATTTCTATTCTATACTTCATCGGCATCACGATGGATCGTTTTCTACAATGTTTATGTTTATGTTATGTTAATACACCTGTTTGATAATATTAACAAATTATCCTTTACCATACACGAGTTTCTCACTTTTATTAGTATTTCAGTTGGTATATTCCTAGATCTAAAAGGTAATGCGCTGTGATAAACTTTATTTAAAATTACTAATATATGCCCTTTCAGATGCTCCCAGCACAAGTAGGTATGACGAGAACAGATACTTCGATTTAATGTAGAACGTCACTTAATGCGAAGTGATAGTGATCCATTTACATTAAGTGAGGAACATTTCATAAATCTGTATAGATTAAATAAGGAAACGATGAACTATTTATTAGATGCCCTGCTCCCACATATGCACATTTCCACGTATCCTCGAGCTGTGGAACCTAAACTTAGAATGTTTACTGCTCTACTGTTTTTTGCCTCGGGATCCTACCAACATATACTTGGACAAAGTTATTCGTCATCGATGGCCCAGAACACTGTAAGTAAATGTGTTCAAGAAGTTACTATGTTGATTCTTGAACGCTTGGCTGATATTTGGATAAAATTTCCAACAACAAATGCACAGAAAATGGAAATTAAGACGACGTTTATGGAAAAAAATGGGTTTCCGGCAGCGATAGGTGCTATTGACTGTACCCACCTTGCTATAATAGCACCTAAAGACGAAGAACATAATTACGTAAATCGTAAGGGTTATCATTCCAAAAATGTTCAAATAGTAAGTTATAATAGTACTTTTCGTTTGCAGAATTTTTAAAGGTTTTTTCATTTTAGATTTGTGATTACAATTTGCGAATATTGAATATTAACGCTCGGTATGCGGGGGCTACACTTGACTCTTTCATATGGAGACACTCAGATGTGAAGGTTGCATTAGAGGAGGAACATTTCAGAAATGGAGAAACCACAACATGGTTATTGGGAGATCAAACACAAACATCTTCTAATTGATCACAACCGGTACAGTTATTCACTCCGTCCAATTTCGCTACTTTACTTCTCGATCGAAGCACACGACAGATTTTCCTCAAGTCCAACGGCACGCAAGCCTCACTGCAAATTAAATATCGGCCTCATTGATTTAAATACGTACCGCATAGGCTCGCGACCTTTTTCACCGCGTCGAAACCAAATATGGTTATAATTTCCACCAGGGCGGTCATGTCGTCAGGACTGGAGAAAAAATTGCAACAGTATTTTTTCTATCGTGTAAGAAATTGCCAGGTTTGACGTCACGGTGCACTATGCTGAATTCGTGAACGAGTGCTATGGCTTTTAATACATTTTTTATGTACACGGCCGTCTGTTCGGCGTCCATATCGCCCACGTAGTCCTAAAATTAAATTAAATTACAATTCCGTCTTTAAATTTGTCGTAAAACTTACGTTAAAACAGTCGTGAGGTTGATACGGCATGATGAAGATCACGTTGTTCCTGTTCCTCAGGCACAGATCTATTCCGGCGACGTTATCTACGCCTCTAAAATATAAATTAACGAATCGAATGAAAATACCGTCATTTAATGAATTACCCGATGTCTTTTAAGCATTGCAATTCGAATTTAATTCTATCTGGATGACACGTAGGTACTACGTGTCTGACGGCGTATCGTTTTGGTACCGTTTCGTCGCATATCAACGACGCTAAGAACACTGTGCTGAAAGTTCCATATCCGAGTTGTCTGTGCAGAAAAAATAATCTTTCCAATTCGGGGAATGTCTGTTTCAAGTTCCGAATATGGCAGTGTTCTTCTCTCCTATCTAGTGCACGAAAAAGCAGCCACATTATAAAATTTTTAAACAGTATGTACGACGTTCCCTGCCATGTTTTTAAACACGATATCCCTTACTGGGCTATATGTGACCTCCCCTGACATTCTTTCTGGCACCCAAACCATTTCATTTTACTGGCTGTCTAAGACAACCGTATTCAGTCACTTTTATTTCCATCGTAACTTTTGCAATAAGCTCCGCTCCACCTATTATTTTTCCTGAGGATTTCGGCGAGACTGCGTCGAATTCCTTCCTCGTGAAGTACAATTCTTTCGTTTGGATCGGCGACTCGTTCCGTTGATAATCTACAAACGTTTTGTTTTTCTAAATCGTTTCAAATTCCTTTACTTACCTTTTTTCTTTTCTGGTGTACATGTTGGTGGCATATTTGAAATTTAATTAGATATTGAAATTTGTGCTCAACCGGAGTTACGACACAGTTAACATAACCTATAATTTTCGTCAACTGCAGTGTCGCCAGCACGTCCAGAAAGAGCACTATACACAATTGAATTGAAAATACATTAAACGACAAAATTTAGGTTATGAACTATTATTGGGTGTTTGTTTATGATATATGTAATTATACTGATACCTATCTTCAAATATAAGCTCCAGTAGTTTTGATTAAAACTGGTTTATTACATTATGGCGATTAGATCACGACAACCAATCAAAAACACAAATTATTCGAGAAAATTTTGACTGCACTTGATATTTACACGTGCACTCAATCGATCGCGTTTTACGCTGTGATAAATTATTTGTCATTTCATTACATTTTAAGATACGCAATCTAACAGAAAAAAAGCTTTAAATTTAACTTTAACATCCTACTATAATTTTGTTGTATTATCTGAACGTCACATCGGCGACATTTCTGAACGGTGCAACTTTTGATGTGAGATCACCGTAGACATCGAGTTTTAAAATTCGCGAAGTAATATTGCCGACCCTTACGTCGAAGTAGGTCATGACCTTAATTTCACTTTCTCTGAATCGCATGGTGCAAATTTATACGGAATGCTTCAAACCCCACTTAACATAACTAATAATGCATTTGATGATTGAACTATTTATTGAAATCTTCAATATCCATTAGTACGTTAAGTACATTTTATATGGAAATAAAGTATATATTTAGAAAAAATCCGCGGTTGTCCGCACGAAACTTTCTTATACTCGGTTATACTACATTTTTCGAAAAAACTTTTCAAATGAAAGTTGTTTAAAATATCAATATCTACAATTCATGTAAGAATAATTTTTTCCGTAACGTGTACCGTTTTCGAGAAGTGGAAAAAGGTGATAAGAGTAAACCATCACTTCCGGTTGAGAGATTGCGTTCAAAATAGGACGTTTTCCTCCTTGCTACATACAAATGTTAAGTTTAAAGTTTCAGAGCTCTAGCTATAATCGTTTGGACGCTAGAACGTACTGTAACTGAGTATAAGAAGTATAAGAAAGCGGTGCGCGGGTAAACGGCGGTGCGCGGGATTTTTTTATACCAGCCCCAGTCGACATCGGGCGCGCTCCTGTGGGCGAAAATCGAATTATACCAGAAGTATTAATGGCGCCATCTTACGGACGAACTGCACAGCGGTCGGTAATAACGATTGCTTTCCCAAAGGTGTGTCGACCGGATGTGTTCCATGAAAGTCCCCCAGGCGGCGCTATTTCGAAACGACAACTACTTTGCCGGCGGGGCCATACGACAGTTGGCATTATTGGCAATTACCCTACGTAACCCGTAACCCGTAACCCGTAACCCGTAACCCGTAACCCGTAACCCGTAACCCGTAACCCGTAACCCGTAACCCGTAACCCGTAACCCGTAACCCGTAACCCGTAACCCGTAACCCGTAACCCGTAACCCGTAACCCGTAACCCGTAACCCGTAACCCGTAACCCGTAACCCGTAACCCGTAACCCGTAACCCGTAACCCGTAACCCGTAACCCGTAACCCGTAACCCGTAACCCGTAACCCGTAACCCGTAACCCGTAACCCGTAACCCGTAACCCGTAACCCGTAACCCGTAACCCGTGGCCCGCAACCAACCCAAGGTCAAGGTCAAGGTCGAGGTCCAGGTCAAGGTCAAGGTCAAGGTGGAGTCAACGGTTTGCTCAACGGTTGAGTAAACGGTTTGCTCAACAGTTGAGTCAACGGTTTACTCAACTGTTGAGCAAACCGTTGACTCAACTGTTGAGCAAACCGTTGACTCAACTGTTGAGCAAACCGTTGACTCAACTGTTGAGCAAACCGTTGACTCAACTGTTGAGCAAACCGTTGAGTAAACCGTTGAGTAAACAGTTGACTCAACTATTGAATAAACCGTTGACTCAACTGTTGAGCAAACCGTTGACTCAACTGTTGAGCAAACCGTTGACTCAACTGTTGAGCAAACCGTTGACTCAACCGTTGACTCAACTGTTGAGCAAACCGTTGACTCAACTGTTGAGCAAACCGTTGACTCAACCGTTGACTCAACTGTTGAGCAAACCGTTGACTCAACTGTTGAGCAAACCGTTGACTCAACTGTTGAGCAAACCGTTGACTCAACTGTTGAGCAAACCGTTGAGTAAACCGTTGAGTAAACAGTTGACTCAACTGTTGAGATAAACCGTTGACTCAACCGTTGAGCAAACCGTTGACTCAACTGTTGAGCAAACCGTTGACTCAACTGTTGAGCAAACCGTTGACTCAACTGTTGAGCAAACCGTTGAGTAAACCGTTGAGTAAACAGTTGACTCAACTGTTGAGATAAACCGTTGACTCAACCGTTGAGCAAACCGTTGACTCAACCGTTGACTCAACTGTTGAGCAAACCGTTGACTCAACTGTTGAGCAAACCGTTGACTCAACCGTTGACTCAACTGTTGAGCAAACCGTTGACTCAACTGTTGAGCAAACCGTTGACTCAACTGTTGAGCAAACCGTTGAGTAAACCGTTGAGTAAACAGTTGACTCAACTGTTGAGATAAACCGTTGACTCAACCGTTGAGCAAACCGTTGACTCCACCTTGACCTTGACCTTGACCTTGACCTTGACCTTGACCTTGACCTTGACCTTGACCTTGACCTTGACCTTGACCTTGACCTTGACCTTGACCTTGACCTTGACCTTGACCTTGACCTTGACCTTGACCTTGACCTTGACCTTGACCTTGACCTTGACCTTGACCTTGACCTTGACCTTGACCTTGACCTTGACCTTGACCTTGACCTTGACCTTGACCTTGACCTTGACCTTGACCTTGACCTTGACCTTGACCTTGACCTTGACCTTGACCTTGACCTTGACCTTGACCTTGACCTTGACCTTGACCTTGACCTTGACCTTGACCTTGACCTTGACCTTGACCTTGACCTTGACCTTGACCTTGACCTTGACCTTGACCTTGACCTTGACCTTGACCTTGACCTTGACCTTGACCTTGACCTTGACCTTGACCTTGACCTTGACCTTGACCTTGACCTTGACCTTGACCTTGACCTTGACCTTGACCTTGACCTTGACCTTGACCTTGACCTTGACCTTGACCTTGACCTTGACCTTGACCTTGACCTTGACCTTGACCTTGACCTTGACCTTGACCTTGACCTTGACCTTGACCTTGACCTTGACCTTGACCTTGACCTTGACCTTGACCTTGACCTTGACCTTGACCTTGACCTTGACCTTGACCTTGACCTTGACCTTGACCTTGACCTTGACCTTGACCTTGACCTTGACCTTGACCTTGACCTTGACCTTGACCTTGACCTTGACCTTGACCTTGACCTTGACCTTGACCTTGACCTTGACCTTGACCTTGACCTTGACCTTGACCTTGACCTTGACCTTGACCTTGACCTTGACCTTGACCTTGACCTTGACCTTGACCTTGACCTTGACCTTGACCTTGACCTTGACCTTGACCTTGACCTTGACCTTGACCTTGACCTTGACCTTGACCTTGACCTTGACCTTGACCTTGACCTTGACCTTGACCTTGACCTTGACCTTGACCTTGACCTTGACCTTGACCTTGACCTTGACCTTGACCTTGACCTTGACCTTGACCTTGACCTTGACCTTGACCTTGACCTTGACCTTGACCTTGACCTTGACCTTGACCTTGACCTTGACCTTGACCTTGACCTTGACCTTGACCTTGACCTTGACCTTGACCTTGACCTTGACCTTGACCTTGACCTTGACCTTGACCTTGACCTTGACCTTGACCTTGACCTTGACCTTGACCTTGACCTTGACCTTGACCTTGACCTTGACCTTGACCTTGACCTTGACCTTGACCTTGACCTTGACCTTGACCTTGACCTTGACCTTGACCTTGACCTTGACCTTGACCTTGACCTTGACCTTGACCTTGACCTTGACCTTGACCTTGACCTTGACCTTGACCTTGACCTTGACCTTGACCTTGACCTTGACCTTGACCTTGACCTTGACCTTGACCTTGACCTTGACCTTGACCTTGACCTTGACCTTGACCTTGACCTTGACCTTGACCTTGACCTTGACCTTGACCTTGACCTTGACCTTGACCTTGACCTTGACCTTGACCTTGACCTTGACCTTGACCTTGACCTTGACCTTGACCTTGACCTTGACCTTGACCTTGACCTTGACCTTGACCTTGACCTTGACCTTGACCTTGACCTTGACCTTGACCTTGACCTTGACCTTGACCTTGACCTTGACCTTGACCTTGACCTTGACCTTGACCTTGACCTTGACCTTGACCTTGACCTTGACCTTGACCTTGACCTTGACCTTGACCTTGACCTTGACCTTGACCTTGACCTTGACCTTGACCTTGACCTTGACCTTGACCTTGACCTTGACCTTGACCTTGAACCTTGACCTTGACCTTGACCTTGACCTTGACCTTGACCTTGACCTTGACCTTGACCTTGACCTTGACCTTGACCTTGACCTTGACCTTGACCTTGACCTTGACCTTGACCTTGACCTTGACCTTGACCTTGACCTTGACCTTGACCTTGACCTTGACCTTGACCTTGACCTTGACCTTGACCTTGACCTTGACCTTGACCTTGACCTTGACCTTGACCTTGACCTTGACCTTGACCTTGACCTTGACCTTGACCTTGACCTTGACCTTGACCTTGACCTTGACCTTGACCTTGACCTTGACCTTGACCTTGACCTTGACCTTGACCTTGACCTTGACCTTGACCTTGACCTTGACCTTGACCTTGACCTTGACCTTGACCTTGACCTTGACCTTGACCTTGACCTTGACCTTGACCTTGACCTTGACCTTGACCTTGACCTTGACCTTGACCTTGACCTTGACCTTGACCTTGACCTTGACCTTGACCTTGACCTTGACCTTGACCTTGACCTTGACCTTGACCTTGACCTTGACCTTGACCTTGACCTTGACCTTGACCTTGACCTTGACCTTGACCTTGACCTTGACCTTGACCTTGACCTTGACCTTGACCTTGACCTTGACCTTGACCTTGACCTTGACCTTGACCTTGACCTTGACCTTGACCTTGACCTTGACCTTGACCTTGACCTTGACCTTGACCTTGACCTTGACCTTGACCTTGACCTTGACCTTGACCTTGACCTTGACCTTGACCTTGACCTTGACCTTGACCTTGACCTTGACCTTGACCTTGACCTTGACCTTGACCTTGACCTTGACCTTGACCTTGACCTTGACCTTGACCTTGACCTTGACCTTGACCTTGACCTTGACCTTGACCTTGACCTTGACCTTGACCTTGACCTTGACCTTGACCTTGACCTTGACCTTGACCTTGACCTTGACCTTGACCTTGACCTTGACCTTGACCTTGACCTGGACCTGGACCTGGACCTGGACCTGGACCTGGACCTGGACCTGGACCTGGACCTGGACCTGGACCTGGACCTGGACCTGGACCTGGACCTGGACCTGGACCTGGACCTGGACCTGGACCTGGACTGGACCTGGACCTGGACCTGGACCTGGACCTGGACCTGGACCTGGACCTGGACCTGGACCTGGACCTGGACCTGGACCTGGACCTGGACCTGGACCTGGACCTGGACCTGGACCTGGACCTGGACCTGGACCTGGACCTGGACCTCGACCTCGACCTCGACCTCGACCTGGACCTGGACCTCGACCTCGACCTCGACCTCGACCTCGACCTCGACCTCGACCTCGACCTCGACCTCGACCTCGACCTCGACCTCGACCTCGACCTCGACCTCGACCTCGACCTCGACCTCGACCTCGACCTCGACCTCGACCTCGACCTCGACCTCGACCTCGACCTCGACCTCGACCTCGACCTCGACCTCGACCTCGACCTCGACCTCGACCTCGACCTCGACCTCGACCTCGACCTCGACCTCGACCTCGACCTCGACCTCGACCTCGACCTCGACCTCGACCTCGACCTCGACCTCGACCTCGCCCTCGGCCTTGGCCTTGGCCTTGGCCTTGACCTTGACCTTGGGTTGGTTACGGGCCACGGGTCACGGGTCACGGGTCACGGGTCACGGGTCACGGGTTACGGGTCACGGGTCACGGGTTACGGGTTACGGGTTACGGGTTACGGGTTACGGGTTACGGGTTACGGGTTACGGGTTACGGGTTACGGGTTACGGGTTACGGGTTACGGGTTACGGGTTACGGGTTACGGGTTACGGGTTACGGGTTACGGGTTACGGGTTACGGGTTACGGGTTACGGGTTACGGGTTACGGGTTACGGGTTACGGGTTACGGGTTACGGGTTACGGGTTACGGGTTACGGGTTACGGGTTACGGGTTACGGGTTACGGGTTACGGGTTACGGGTTACGGGTTACGGGTTACGGGTTACGGGTTACGGGTTACGGGTTACGGGTTACGGGTTACGGGTTACGGGTTACGGGTTACGGGTTACGGGTTACGGGTTACGGGTTACGGGTTACGGGTTACGGGTTAGGGGTTACGGGTTACGGGTTACGGGTTACGGGTTACGGGTTACGGGTTACGGGTTACGGGTTACGGGTTACGGGTTACGGGTTACGGGTTACGGGTTACGGGTTACGGGTTACGGGTTACGGGTTACGGGTTACGGGTTACGGGTTACGGGTTACGGGTTACGGGTTACGGGTTACGGGTTACGGGTTACGGGTTACGGGTTACGGGTTACGGGTTACGGGTTACGGGTTACGGGTTACGGGTTACGGGTTACGGGTTACGGGTTACGGGTTACGGGTTACGGGTTACGGGTTACGGGTTACGGGTTACGGGTTACGGGTTACGGGTTACGGGTTACGGGTTACGGGTTACGGGTTACGGGTTACGGGTTACGGTTTACGGGTTACGGTTTACGGGTTACGGGTTACGGGTTACGGGTTACGGGTTACGGGTTACGGGTTACGGGTTACGGGTTACGGGTTACGGGTTACGGGTTACGGGTTACGTACCACGTAGGGTAATTGCCAATAATGCCAACTGTCGTATGGCCCCGCCGGCAAAGTAGTTGTCGTTTCGAAATAGCGCCGCCTGGGGGACTTTCATGCAACACATCCGGTCGACACACCTTTGGGAAAGCAATCGTTATTACCGACCGCTGTGCAGTTCGTCCGTAAGATGGCGCCATTAATACTTCTGGTATAATTCGATTTTCGCCCACAGGAGCGCGCCCGATGTCGACTGGGGCTGGTTACTTTTTGACGTTGGTACCAAAACGGCGACCGTTCGCATTGCCATTGCCATTATTAATAACTATAAAAAATCCCGCGCACCGCCGTTTACCCGCGCACCGCTTTCTTATACTTCTTATACTCAGTTACAGTACGCTCTAGCGTCCAAACGATTATAGCTAGAGCTCTGAAACTTTAAACTTAACATTTGTATGTAGCAAGGAGGAAAACGTCCTATTTTGAACGCAATCTCTCAACCGGAAGTGATGGTTTACTCTTATCACCTTTTTCCACTTCTCGAAAACGGTACACGTTACGGAAAAAAATATTCTTACATGAATTGTAGATATTGATATTTTAAACAACTTTCATTTGAAAAGTTTTTTCGAAAAACGTAGTATAACCGAGTATAAGAAAGTTTCGTGCGGACAACCGCGGATTTTTTCTAAATATATACTTTATTTCCATATAAAATGTACTTAACGTACTAATGGATATTGAAGATTTCAATAAATAGTTCAATCATCAAATGCATTATAAGTTATGTTAAGTGGGGTTTGAAGCATTCCGTATAAATTTGCACCATGCGATTCAGAGAAAGTGAAATTAAGGCCATGACCTACTTCGACGTAAGGGTCGGCAATATTACTTCGCGAATTTTAAAACTCGATGTCTACGGTAATCTCACATCAAAAGTTGCACCGTTCAGAAATGTCGCCGATGTGACGTTCAGATAATACAACAAAATTATAGTAGGATGTTAAAGTTAAATTTAAAGCTTTTTTTCTGTTAGATTGCGTATCTTAAAATTTAACGAAATGACAAATAATTTATCACAGCGTAAAACGCGAGCGATTGAGTGCACGTGTAAATATCAAGTGCAGTCAAAATTTTCTCGAATAATTTGTGTTTTTGATTGGTTGTTGTGATCTAATCGCCATAATGTAATAAACCAGTTTTAATCAAAACTACTGGAGCTTATATTTGAACATAGGTATCAGTATAATTACATATAACATAAACAAACACCCAATAATAGTTCATAACCTAAATTTTGTCGTTTAATGTATTTTCAATTCAATTGTGTATAGTGCTCTTTCTGAATGTGCTGGTGACACTGCAGTTGACGAAAATTATAGGTTATGTTAACTGTGTCGTAACTCCGATTGAGCACAAATTTCAATATGTAATTAAATTTCAAATATGCCACCAACATGTACACCAGAGAAGAAAAAAGGTAAGTAAAGGAATTTGAAACGATTTAGAAAAACAAAACGTTTGTAGATTATCAACGGAACGAGTCGCCGATCCAAACGAAAGAATTGTACTTCACAAGGAAGGAATTCGACGCAGTCTCGCCGAAATCCTCAGGTAAAATAATAGGTGGAGCGGAGCTTATTGCAAAAGTTACGATGGAAATGAAAGTGACTGAATACGGTTGTCTTAGACAGCCAGTAAAATGAAATGGTTTGGGTGCCAGAAAGAATGTCAGGGGAGGTCACGTATAGCCCAGTAAGGGATATCGTGTTTAAAAACATGGCAGGGAACGTCGTACATACTGTTTAAAAATTTTATAATGTGGCTGCTTTTTCGTGCACTAGATAGGAGAGAAGAACACTGCCATATTCGGAACTTGAAACAGACATTCCCCGAATTGGAAAGATTATTTTTTCTGCACAGACAAGTCGGATATGGAACTTTCAGCACAGTGTTCTTAGCGTCGTTAAAATGCGACGAAACGGTACCAAAACGATACGCCGTCAGACACGTAGTACCTACGTGTCATCCAGATAGAATTAAATTCGAATTGCAATGCTTAAAAGACATCGGGTAATTCATTAAATGCCGGCATTTTCATTCGATTCGTTAATTTATATTTTAGAGGCGTAGATAACGTCGCCGGAATAGATCTGTGCCTGAGGAACAGGAACAACGTGATCTTCATCATGCCGTATCAACCTCACGACTGTTTTAACGTAAGTTTTACGACAAATTTAAAGACGGAGTTGTAATTTAATTTAATTTTAGGACTACGTGGGCGATATGGACGCCGAACAGACGGCCGTGTACATAAAAAATGTATTAAAAGCCATAGCACTCGTTCACGAATTCAGCATAGTGCACCGTGACGTCAAACCTGGCAATTTCTTATACGATGGAAAAAATACTGTTGCAATTTTTTCTCCAGTCCTGACGACATGACCGCCCTGGCGGAAATTATAACCATATTTGGTTTCGACGCGGTGAAAAAGGTCGCGAGCCTATGCGGTACGTATTTAAATCAATGAGACCGATATTTAATTTGCAGTGAGGCTTGCGTGCCGTTGGACTTGAGGAAAATCTGTCGTGTGCTTCGATCGAGAAGTAAAGTAGCGAAATTGGACGGAGTGAATAACTGTACCGGTTGTGATCAATTAGAGGATGTTTGTGTTTGCCAAGGAAAACCTTTCACGCTGGTATGTTGTAGAATCGTGTTGTGGTGGTACGCAAATCAAGATTTTTATTTTGGGACGTAACGGATGAGTTTCCAGCCGAGACTTATGACCTCTTGGAGCAATTGTTGGACGTTAATCTGAAATCGAGGATATCGGCGGTGGATGCATTGCAATATCCATTTTTAAAAGATGTATAATTATTAAAACATTCTTTTGTGTCCAATCGACATTTTTATTAGTTCCTCGCTTGTTTTCTAGATATTTTTAATAGTTGCTTTTGATACAACATTTACATGATTATTAGAGATATAGGTAATGTATACTTAATAGAGAGAAAAAAAAACAGCTTGCCTAGAATTAGTAATTGTAATTGCAAATTCACCTTAGGATAGTGATCTCTTTTTCGTAAATCAGCCGTCAATGGTGGTAGTTTAAAGTAAATAATTTGACATGTATTTGCAATTGCAGAACAGCACATGACCGAAATCTGACTGAAAAATCGATGTCGGTTCATGTGTATACAAATTTTCTAGATCAATTATAGAGAGCGTACTTTAAATTTGAATTAATGATAATGATCACACAACTATTTTTGGATTAGTTTATTATTGAAGGATTTAGAACGTGAATATTTTGTATACATGCGACTGAATTACCGACCTGTACAATCTGGATATGGACTTGTTTATATGAAAATTCATTTCTGTGCATTACGTACTTTTGTAATTAAATGAACTGGTAACGATTTTTTAAATGTAGATAAATTACGGACTTATCCCGATTGTAAACACTTTTTGTTGTACGGGTTGTGTGGGGAATTAATTATTACATTAGAGCCATGAAAGGGATTTTTGTACCAACCAATTGATTCACCGATATTCATGTAAATTGTGGAAAAATTTGTATTTCTGACATTTTTGCATATTTTACATCAAGGATATAGATGAAAATTAGCGGAGCCTGTGGTTTTACTATAAAGAAAAAAGAGAAAACTTATAATAACAATTATAAGATAAAAACCCCTTACCACACTTGATTTTTACAAATTTAAATACGTATTTCGGCAACTACGTTGCCATCTTCAGTAGAATCTGAACGGATCACCAGTGGGATAAGACTGAAGTCAAATTAAAATTAAAAAACCTTATATTTATACTCTTAACCCTAAAGGAAATGTAAAGCGGGGTGTAGTGTACCGTCCTCCTTGTTGCCATGAGTGCTAACTGCGGGGAAAACCTAAAACTAATCGAGCAATTCAAATAAGCTGGACTGCGGTATTGGTCCGTTGTCGGAATTCATTAAATTGTTTTTGTACCCTTGTATGAAAATACTTTCGTAGCTGGCTAATTCTCTACAATTGTGTACATTTTTAATTAATTTAAGCGAATCTAGTGGTAATGCATGGCCTGTTTCTAAAATATGTCATGGTCATGGTCCTGGTTGGGTTGGGTTGGGTGAGCATCGGCATCGGCATCTATTTTCGGAATGACGTCTGTGTGTCTGTGTGTGTGTCTGTGGTGTGTGTCTGTGTGCCTGTGCGTGCTCTAGCGTCCAAACGATTATAGCTAGAGCTCTGAAACTTGGCCTTGGCCTTGGCCAAAAGACCAAGGCTAAAAGGCCAAGGCCAAAAGGTCAAGACCAAAAGGCCAAGGCGCGAGTTATTTATACTTTATGTATAAGTAAGTTTTGGAATCATGAAAAATTTCGACCTCGAGATTTTAACAGATATACGCGTTTTGAGGTTCCCTGAATCGTTTCTGACTATTTTCGGAATGACGTCTGTGTGTCTGGAGTCCTCGGAAACTGCCTCTCTGTTTCTTTTAAGCTGCCAATTTAAGTATTTTATCCTCCGTATTAATCATTACAATATATATATATATATATATATATATATATATATATATATATATATATATATATATACCGGGTGGAAAGTATCAAACCCGAACATAGCAGAATTGCATTGGAATATACTTTTATGCATATACCTGCTCCCCATTTCCACCGTTAAAAATTATAATGACATCAAATGAAAGAGAATAATAAACGGCGTCAATTGATACTAAAATCTTCTCTTAATACCTTATCATTGTTTTTTACAAAGCAATTTAAATCAATTATGCAGTTGTCAAATCTGACAAATAGTGACTTGTGCCGACAGAAGCACGGCCGCCCATAGTTTATAGCACCTGGGTTTTTAATATTAATTGCTTTGTAAAAAACTAATGATAAGGTATTAAGAGAAGATTTTAGTATCAGTTGACGCCGTTTATTATTCTCTTTCATTTGATGTCATTATAAGTTTTATCGGTGGAAATGGGGAGCAGGTATATGCATAAAAGTATATTCCAATGCAATCCTGCTATGTTCGGGTTTGATACTTTCCACCCGGTATATATATATATATATATATATATATATATATATATATATATATATATATATATATATATATATATATATATATATATATATATATATATATATATTAAAAATGTATCTTGTCAAGTCTGACAGCAAAATGTAAAATTTACACGAAAGATGGTCTAATCTTACACCTCAATGGTGTAGTGAACATTAATTAATACAGGTCCATGAAGACTAACTGGTGGATCGCTAGACAATATTGTTTCTGGGTTATTACCCTTCGTCAGTAGCGATTACCAAGAACCTTAGTTGTTGAAATACATATATATATATATATATATATATATTAAATATTAAATATATTAAATATATATATATATATATATATATATATATATATATAATTAATGTTCACTACACCATTGAGGTGTAAGATTAGACCATCTTTCGTGTAAATTATATACATATATATATTTGTAATTAAGAAATTAACTTCTTGGATGATTTTATTTAAAATTCTTTCCTTCAACTTAATTTTATGCATATGTTTACTGAATACTTTTTGAAATGTGTCCATTGCAATACTGTACATTGTACTTGCATAATCTGAGGGTACGTTTCATTTTTCAGAATCAGTATTCCTTTCATAATTACGGTATAAGATGAGCACTTGGCTTTCGTCACTTAATTTATCGCAATTTTACTTGAGCAGAACTTATCTAAACACTTTTTAACCAAGTAACCGGCAATGTGTACTAAGGCACAATGAGCTGCAGCTAAATATGCAAGGCTAAATATTTGTACTGCTAATTTTATGGTCATTTTCTCAAACGCGTTTGGATGAATATGTGCTTCCATAATTTTTATTAAGGAACGTGTCGCATGTCGCATGGTGGTCGCAAACAATTACCTTAGGAATTAACCCTATTTTCTGGATTTCATGCAATGTTGCCATTATTAATAACTATAAAAAAAATCCCGCGCACCGCCGTTTACCCGCGCACCGCTTTCTTATACTTCTTATACTCAGTTACAGTACGCTCTAGCGTCCAAACGATTATAGCTAGAGCTCTGAAACTTTAAACTTAACATTTGTATGTAGCAAGGAGGAAAACGTCCTATTTTGAACGCAATCTCTCAACCGGAAGTGATGGTTTACTCTTATCACCTTTTTCCACTTCTCGAAAACGGTACACGTTACGGAAAAAAATATTCTTACATGAATTGTAGATATTGATATTTTAAACAACTTTCATTTGAAAAGTTTTTTCGAAAAACGTAGTATAACCGAGTATAAGAAAGTTTCGTGCGGACAACCGCGGATTTTTTCTAAATATATACTTTATTTCCATATAAAATGTACTTAACGTACTAATGGATATTGAAGATTTCAATAAATAGTTCAATCATCAAATGCATTATAAGTTATGTTAAGTGGGGTTTGAAGTATTCCGTATAAATTTGCACCATGCGATTCAGAGAAAGTGAAATTAAGGCCATGACCTACTTCGACGTAAGGGTCGGCAATATTACTTCGCGAATTTTAAAACTCGATGTCCACGGTAATCTCACATCAAAAGTTGCACCGTTCAGAAATGTCGCCGATGTGACGTTCAGATAATACAACAAAATTATAGTAGGATGTTAAAGTTAAATTAAAGCTTTGTTTCTGTTAGATTGCGTATCTTAAAATTTAACGAAATGACAAATAATTTATCAGAGCGTAAAACGCGATCGATTGAGTGCACGTGTAAATATCAAGTACAGTCAAAATTTTCTCGAATAATTTGTGTTTTTGATTGGTTGTTGTGATCTAATCGCCATAATGTAATAAACCAGTTTTAATCAAAACTACTGGAGCTTATATTTGAAGATAGGTATCAGTATAATTACACATATCATAAACAAACACCCAGTAATAGTTCATAACCTAAATTTTGTCGTTGAATGTATTTTCAATTCTATCGTGTATAGTGCTCTTTCTGGACGTGCTGGCGACACTGCAGTTGACAAAAATTGTACATAATACACCTGCTTACTTTTCTAGAAGCCATAAATTATAGATAGAATACAAGCTTATTTTATCCGCAGAAACGTACATTGAAGAATTATTTAAATGGAGTTGTTTTAGTAACATTGACGAGATTTAATCCCAAATTGCTGAAGGAGGTGATGTTATTTATAATTTCGATACTTCCCTAACCTTAATAGTCAGTGTTGAAATTTATTCTTTAAATTTTCACCCGATCCAGAAAATGAAACCGCTATAGTTGCGTAAATCTCGAAGATTACAACACATTTAGTTTTAATTATGCTATCAAGGCAGATTAGACACCAAATTGTTGGTAAACCATATCGATGTTTTTCCAACACGAAGAATGCATTTCAAGACTTATCTGACGAACAACCCGTACTTCCTCCACAACGTTATGGGTGCCTCCGTAGCTTACCACCTAGGCAAATTAGGCTGGGCCTCCGAAACCGTACTAATCGAACAAAACAGGTAGCAAATGAAGTAACAAGTCGAATGTTTACTAAAATGCACGCCTAGAATTGGAGGTGGATGCCCTCGTAGGCATATTCAAACCCAGTCTCGTGCAAGTAAATCTGACTCGCTCCAGCATCGAACTGTACAAGGAGCTCGAAGCGAAAGGACTACCGACGGGGTGGAAACAGTGCGGAAGCATTAACTTGGCGAGGACCCAGGATCGAATGTTCGTCTTTCGGAGAATGAAGTCGCAATCTGTGTAAGTACGGTCGTTCTACATTGAAACGTAACATTTACTGGTTGGTAGTTCTTGGGATATCGAGTGTCATTTACCGACGACAGACGAATGCAAAGAGAGGTGTCCGCTGTTGAACATGGACGGTATCAAAGGCGGCATGTGGATACCGGAAGATGGAGTGGGTGACCCGTACGAAATTTGTTCCTCGCTCATAAGCGAGGCGAGAAATTTCGGTAATTTGTAGCATTCCTGGCTTATTTGCAAAATTCTTTTATTTTTATTTTAGGATTAAAAATTGTAGAAAATTGTGCGGTACAGAAAATAAATCAAAAGGGCGGTTGCGTTAAGAGCGTCGACACGAGTTTGGGACACATTGAATGCGATTATTTTCTAAATTGTGCCGGGTTTTGGGCCAGAGGTGTGGGACAGTTGTCGGAACCTTACGTCAAAGTACCGTTGCACGCTGTCGAGCATTATTATTTACATACAAAGCCTATTCCCGGGTTGTATTCCATGATGCCAGGTACGGTGTTAAACGTTTTTTAATATAGTAGATGGATTTTGTTAAAATATAGATTGAAGCTTAAATACATTATTGCAGTCGTTAGGGATCAAGATGGACATATTTATTTCCGTGAAAATAATGGACGATTATTATCTGGCGGATTTGAACCAATTGCAAAACCAGCATTTGAAGATGGGAAAATACCTGGTAATTATTAATTGATTATAGCCATAAATAGTTTTTATTGTGTATTTATAACATGTCTTATTATTGTGTATTTATAACATGTCTTTACCTTTTTCCATTCATCTTGTGATTTCTCACCAAAACCTAATGAATTTAGAAGCACCGTAAGGGTACCCCATAACATGATGCAGTTTGCGTGACCATTCAACCCATTGAATCGATTTGTTATTATTTCAGGATGCTCCTCGCAAAAATCTAGAAGCGCAACCCAGTGATCTGCTTGTACTCTCATTGTGGTCACTGTATCGCACATTATAAATTACATCAAATCATTTGTTCATATGTAAAAATTTCATTTTCATTTAATTTATTACTTACCGATTCTTTAAAAAAACCAAAGAAAATCTAAAGTTTAACTAAAATGATCCATTCGACTGAAGCTCTTGTGTACTTGTATTCAAACGGATGAAACGGTAAAGCCCAAAATAAAACTAAATCCCAGAATGAAACGGTACATTTCAGCGTGTGCAAAACACATTTTATAACTAAAATTTTGCCGCGCACTGCCATCTCTGTCTGACATATAATTTGGAGAGGTGCAGACAATCGTTACGGCAATTGAAATTAGGCGTTCTAAAGGGATTCTATCGGGGAACAAGACGTATTGCGGGGTAACTCGCTTTTCCCCTTTGCTGGGCAACGTGACGTCAGAGAAATAGAATTCTATCTATCGGGATCCCTACACAGGACGCTCCGACAGTTCTTTAGTCGCTGTTTTTTTTTTTTTTGTAATTATCGTCAAGTTAGTTTGAAACAAGTTAAGAAGAAATATCAAAGGATCATTTTGCACGAGACCAGTTCGAGTCGAAAAGGGCCGATGAGAGAAAAAACATCTCAAACATAATGCAAAACTGTAGATGCACCTACACATCTAGAAAAGTACAAAATGCCAATTTAGGGTCCGTGGTGCAGATAAAAACCACGGTAACATAGTTACCCGTTGGTATCAAAATGGCCGATTGCGGTACTCTACAACGCTACTTAAGTATACGGGTACACCAACTAGGCCGTGTCCGCTAGTGCAGACGACGTTAACATTTAATCATTCCAATTTTGATCATAACTTCACCGTTGACCTACCAATTAAACACAAATACTACAAACTAATCTTTATTATATCGCAAGCTAAATTCGTAGTCATCTTTCATGTGTAAATTGAACAGCGTAGTTTCAATTTGAGGCTTGTCGTCGGTTCTGGTTTCGAATTCAAATCGGTCATTCACGAAGCGCCGTTTCTGTCTTATTCGGTTGAATTCGACGGGTGTGTTGCGTTGAACATGGGACAGTCCGACGATGTTTGGTAGCTGTGGACTTGTATGTTAACAGGCAGGCCTGGCGGGAATTGAAACCGACTGATTTCGTACGACTTCGCGAACCTCACGGTCCCAGATTTCTTCCGAAGTACCCCGCCAACACTTTGAATCGAGCATCGACGCTCCTTTGGGGATGGTAGGGCGGACGTGAGGCAGAAACAACGTCCCGATTCTTAACCGTCGTACATACAATTCAAGCCACGAGCTCGTACCTTCTACTTCGACCAAACATCGGTACCGTCGTGTCGTCTCTGTCGGCTGAATGAGCGATTACCGTGTATAGTCACGGATTTTGATGATTTTCTGTTTGGGAGCTTGTTATATACGGGCGTAGAAATGAGAATCCGTTGAAATTTTTTGGCGGTCGGCACGCCAATTACGGCTCCCGTAAGATAAGAATTTGTGGCCAAAAAAATCGCCACAGAACGGCGAAATATCTGTTTTATTATGTTGTAGGAGTCGTTACGAGTCCAACGGTATAAAACTTGTTTGTCGGAAACGTCTGCTTCGGTCTTAAATTCGCAAACAAATTTATGACATTTCGTCAATCTAAGTCGACATTTTTGCGTCTAATGCACGTACCACTCACGTAGGGTAATTGCGAATAATGCCAACTGTCGTATGGCCCCGCCGGCAAAGTAGTTGTCGTTTCGAAACAGCGCCGTCTGGGGGACTTTCATGGAACACATCCGGTCGACACACCTTTGGGAAAGCAATCGTTATTACCGACCGCTGTGCAGTTCGTCCGTAAGATGGCGCCATTAATACTTCTGGTGTAATTCGATTTTCGCCCACAAGAGCGCGCCCGATGTCGACTGGGGCTGGTTACTTTTTGACGTTGGTACCAAAACGGCGACCGTTCGCAGATAGCATCAGTGCAGGGATCCCGATAAATAGAATTCTACGCGTTCGACGTCACGAAAATATTTCCATTCCATACTTCATCGGCATCACGATGGATCGTTTTCTACAATCGCCTACATCTTCGTGTCGTTGTCGACTATGTACTAGTACGTAGTACTGCACATGTAGCAAAAGTTGCGAAAAATAGTTTGTTGGAGGTTATGTTTATGTTATGTTAATACACCTGTTTGATAATATTAACAAATTGTCCTTTACCATACACGAGTTTCTCACTTTTATTAGTATTTCAGTTGATATATTTCTAGATCTAAAAGGTAATACGCTGTAATAAACTTTATTTAAAATTATTAATATATGCCCTTTCAGATGCTCCCAGCACAAGTAGGTATGTATGTAGGTATGACGAGAACAGATACTTCGATTTAATGTAGAACGTCACTTAATGCGAAGTGATAGTGATCCATTTACATTAAGTGAGGAACATTTCATAAATCTGTATAGATTAAATAAGGAAACGATGAACTATTTATTAGATGCCCTGTTCCCATATATGCACATTTCCACGTATCCTCGAGCTGTGGAACCTAAACTTAGAATATTTACTGCTCTACTGTTTTTTGCCAAAGTTATTCGTTATCGATGGCCCAGAACACTGTAAGTAAATGTGTTCAAGAAGTTACTATGTTGATTCTTGAACGCTTGGCTGATATTTGGATAAAATTTCCAACAACAAATGCACAGAAAATGCACATTAAGACGACGTTTATGGAAAAAAATAGGTTTCCGGGAGCGATAGGTGCTATTGACTGTACCCACCTTGCTATAATAGCACCTAAAGACGAAGAACATAATTACGTAAATCGTAAGGGTTATCATTCCAAAAATGTTCAAATAGTAAGTTATAATAGTACTTTTCGTTTGCAGAATTTTTAAAGGTTTTTTCATTTTAGATTTGTGATTACAATTTGCGAATATTAAATATTAACGCTCGGTATGCGGGGGCTACACTTGACTCTTTCATATGGAGACACTCAGATGTGAAGGTTGCATTAGAGGAGGAACATTTCAGAAATGGAGAAACCACAACATGGTTATTGGGAGATTCTGGATATCCACAACAACCTTGGCTTATGACTCCAGTTCAAAATGCTGCAGTTGGATCACCTGAAGAACGTTACAACAAGCATCATGCAAGTGCTCGTAATTGAATAGAGCGATGTAACGGAGTTTTAAAATCAAGATTCAGGTGTACTATGGGAGAAAGGGTGTTACGATACAATCCTGAAAAATGTGCTGCAATCGTGATAGCATGTGCTGTGCTTCATAACATTTGTGTGGAGGGTAGGTTGGAAAATATTCCCATGGAAGTGCCAGAAAATAACGAGTTAAATTTACACCAGCGCGTTAATAACAACGTGGAAGGAATGCAAGCACGAAGAACATTAATAAATAGATATTTTACGCAATAAGGGTTGGGTTGGGTGGCCTTGGCCAAGTTAGTTTGAAACAAGTTAAGAAGAAATACCAAAGGATCATTTTGCACGTGGCCAGTTTGAGTCGAAAAGGGCCGATGAGAGAAAACATCTCAAACATAATGCTATTCCAACAATAAAATGCGAGCGGTAGAAGTGTTTCAATGCGTGTATTTGTTAATAAAGTTAAATGAATATTTTGTTGAAAATAAATATTAATCGTCATACATATGCGTTTCTGTAACTGATTATTTAATAAATAAAATAAAATAAAGCATGAATTCGAAACTGTAGATGCACCTGCACATCTAGAAAAGTACAACGCCAATTTAGGGTCCGTGGTGCCGATAAAAACCACGGTAACATAGTTACCCGTTGGTATCAAAATGGCCGATTGCGGAACTCTACAACGCTACTTAAGTATACGGGTACACTAACTAGGGCGTGTCGGCTAGTGCAGACGACGTTAACATTTAATCATTCCAATTTTGATCATAACTTCACCGTTGACCTACCAATTAAACACAAATACTACAAACTAATCTTTATTATATCGCGAGCTAAATTCGTAGTCATCTTTCATGTGTAAATTCAACAGCGTAGTTTCAATTTGAGGCTTGTCGTCGGTTCTGGTTTCGCATTCAAATCGGTCATTCACGAAGCGCCGTTTGTGTTTTACTCGGTTGAATTCGACGGGAGTGTTGCGTTGAACATGGGACAGTCCGACGATGTTTGGTAGCTGCGGACTTGTATGTTAACAGGCAGACCTGGCGGGAATTAGTATCCAGGACCAGTACCATTCGTGATCCAAAATATTTCAAGCAGTCGACGGGGTTATGTAGAAACGTCGCATTTGTTGTTTTCAGTGGGCACTCATGACTTCGTTTGGTCCCCGACGTGTCTATCTATTGTGGGTAGAAATGATCCCTATAAGTTTAATGCTTGTAATTTTTTAATAATATAAAAATTAAACCAAATTTAACTCAATGTCGATTAAGTGTTGATTTAAACAAATTTAACTTTTAAAATTAATCACAAACTTAGTTGACGTTAGCCCTCCAAAAACAATTAAACTTTTTTTTTGAAATCGTTGCATATGTAATGTTTACAGGAGAAATCGTAATTTCTTACCTGAAATTAACAGTTTGTTTTGCAAAGTAACGATTCCACATAGTCTTCCTCTAATTAATGCCGTCAATTACGTCGCATTCATAAACATACTGTAAACATATATTGCGCCATCTGGCGGATTTCAGAGAACACATCCGGTGTACAAACCTTTGTGAAATCAATCTTCATTACCGTCTGCGGTGTAGTTCAGCTACCGTCCGTAAGGGGAGCAAATATATTTGTCGTGGTTAATGTGGATATAAGATGCGGTGTAATTCAGCTTTCGCCCGCAAGGGTAATTGCGAATAATGCCAACTGTCGTATGGCCCCGCCGGCAAAGTAGTTGTCGTTTCGAAATAGCGCCATCTGGGGGACTTTCATGGAACGCATCCGGTAGACACACCTTTGGGAAAGCAATCGTTATTACCGACGGCTGTGCAGTCCGTCCGTAAGATGGCGCCATTTATACTTCTGGTGTAATTCGATTTTCGCCCACAAGAGCGCGCCCGATGTCGACTGGGGCTAGTTACTTTTTGACGTTGGCACCAAAACGGCGACCGTTCGCAGATAGCACCACTCTAGGGATCCCGATAAATAGAATTCTACTCGTGTGACTTCACGAAAATATTTCTATTCTATACTTCATCGGCATCACGATGGATCGTTTTCTACAATGTTTATGTTTATGTTATGTTAATACACCTGTTTGATAATATTAACAAATTATCCTTTACCATACACGAGTTTCTCACTTTTATTAGTATTTCAGTTGATATATTTCTAGATCTAAAAGGTAATACGCTGTAATAAACTTTATTTAAAATTATTAATATATGCCCTTTCAGATGCTCCCAGCACAAGTAGGTATGTATGTAGGTATGACGAGAACAGATACTTCGATTTAATGTAGAACGTCACTTAATGCGAAGTGATAGTGATCCATTTACATTAAGTGGGGAACATTTCATAAATCTGTATAGATTCAATAAGGAAACGATGAACTATTTATTAGATGCCCTGCTCCCACATATGCACATTTCCACGTATCCTCGAGCTGTGGAACCTAAACTTAGAATATTTACTGCTCTACTGTTTTTCGCCTCGGGATCCTACCAACGTGTACTTGGACAAAGTTATTCGTTATCGATGGCCCAGAACACTGTAAGTAAATGTGTTCAAGAAGTTACTACGTTGATTCTTGAACCCTTGGCTGATATTTGGATAAAATTTCCAACAACAATTGCACAGAAAATGCAAAATAAGACAACGTTTATGGAAAAAAATAGGTTTCCGGGAGCGATAGGTGCTATCGACTGTACCCACGTTGCTATAATAGCACCTAAAGACGAAGAACATAATTACGTAAATCGTAAGGGTTATCATTCCAAAAATGTTCAAATAGTAAGTTATAGTAGTACTTTTCGTTTATAGAATTTTTAAAGGTTTTTTCATTTTAGATTTGTGATTACAATTTGCGAATATTAAATATTAACGCTCGGTATGTGGGGGCTACACATGACTCTTTCATATGGAGGCACTCGGATGTGAAGGTTGCATTAGAGGAACATTTCAGTAATGGAGAAACCACAACATGGTTATTGGGAGATTCTGGATATCGACAACAACCTTGGCTTATGACTCCAGTTCAAAATGCTGCAGTTGGATCACCTGAAGAACGTTACAACAAGCATCATGAAAGTGCTCGTAATTGTATAGAGCGATGTAACGGAGTTTCAAAATCAAGATTCAGGTGTAATCGTGCAATCGTGATAGCATGTGCTGTGCTTCATAACATTTGTGTGGAGGGTAGGCTGGAAAATATTCCCATGGAAGTGCCAGAAAATAACGAGTTAAATTTACACCAGGGCGTTAATAACAACGTGGAAGGAATGCAAGCACGAAGAACATTAATAAATAGATATTTTACGCAATAAGTGGGATCTAGGGGCTTGATTGTCGCACAGATACGACATTTGCACAACGAAGCCGCCAGGCCGAGTCGTCTAACCACACCAGTGCAACAATAATATAGTGCATTTTGTGAATGATAAACGAAAACAGTCGCAACGATCCTTGATTTACTACATGAAAGTGACGTACTATACAAGTTTTGATGTTTTAATTTCAAGAAAAGCATTTGGAAAGTAGATCTTGTGAATAATACATTTTTACATAAATTCTAATGACTGATTATTGGCATCATAAATGTTAACATAATGCTATTCCAACAATAAAATGCGAGCGGTAGGAGTGTTTCAATGCGTGTATTTGTTAATAAAGTTAAATGAATATTTTGTTGAAAATAAATATTAATCGTCATACATATGCGTTTCTGTAACTGATTATTTAATAAATAAAATAAAATAAAGCATGAAATTCAAAACTGTAGATGCACCTACACATCTAGAAAAGTACAATGCCAATTTAGGGTCCGTGGTGCCAATAAAAACTATTTGATACTGTTAGGTTTTCACTTCTTTCGGTTTAAAATGAGAATATATTTATTATTGTATTTATTTATTTGTATGCTGTAAGTAAATAAATGATTTATATTTTATATTTGATGTTTGCTTCTTTTTCGAAAGAAACCAAGTTTCCCTGACGGGTGACTGGTAAACGGCGGTGCGCGGGTAAACGGCGGTGCGCGGGTAAACGGCGGCGCGCGGGTAAACGGCGGGTGCGCGGGTAAACGGCGGTGCGCGGGTAAACGGCGGTGCGCGGGTAAACGGCGGTGCGCGGGTAAACGGCGGTGCGCGGGTAAACGGCTGTGCGCGGGTAAACGGCGGGTGCGCGGGTAAACGGCGGTGCGCGGGTAAACGGCGGTGCGCGGGTAAACGGCGGGTGCGCGGGTAAACGGCGGGTGCGCGGGTAAACGGCGGGTGCGCGGGTAAACGGCGGGTGCGCGGGTAAACGGCGGTGCGCGGGTAAACCGCGGTGCGCGGGTAAACGGCGGTGCGCGGGTAAACGGCGGTGCGCGGGTAAACGGCGGTGCGCGGGTAAACGGCGGTGCGCGGGTAAACGGCGGTGCGCGGGTAAACGGCGGTGCGCGGGTAAACGGCGGTGCGCGGGTAAACGGCGGGTGCGCGGGTAAACGGCGGGTGCGCGGGTAAACGGCGGGTGCGCGGGTAAACGGCGGTGCGCGGGTAAACGGCGGTGCGCGGGTAAACGGCGGGTGCGCGGGTAAACGGCGGTGCGCGGGTAAACGGCGGGTGCGCGGGTAAGCGGCGGTGCGCGGGTAAACGGCGGTGCGCTGGTAAACGGCGGTGCGCGGGTAAACGGCGGGTGCGCGGGTAAACGGCGGTGCGCGGGTAAACCGCGGTGCGCGGGTAAACGGCGGTGCGCGGGTAAACGGCGGTGCGCGGGTAAACGGCGGTGCGCGGGTAAACGGCGGTGCGCGGGTAAACGGCGGTGCGCGGGTAAACGGCGGTGCGCGGGTAAACGGCGGTGCGCGGGTAAACGGCGGTGCGCGGGTAAACGGCGGTGCGCGGGTAAACGGCGGGTGCGCGGGTAAACGGCGGATGCGCGGGTAAACGGCGGTGCGCGGGTAAACGGCGGGTGCGCGGGTAAACGGCGGTGCGCGGGTAAACGGCGGTGCGCGGGTAAACGGCGGTGCGCGGGTAAACGGCGGGTGCGCGGGTAAACGGCGGTGCGCGGGTAAACGGCGGTGCGCGGGTAAACGGCGGGTGCGCGGGTAAACGGCGGTGCGCGGGTAAACGGCGGTGCGCGGGTAAACGGCGGTGCGCGGGTAAACGGCGGGTGCGCGGGTAAACGGCGGATGCGCGGGTAAACGGCGGGTGCGCGGGTAAACGGCGGGTGCGCGGGTAAACGGCGGTGCGCGGGTAAACGGCGGGTGCGCGGGTAAACGGCGGTGCGCGGGTAAACGGCGGGTGCGCGGGTAAACGGCGGTGCGCGGGTAAACGGCGGGGGCGCGGGTAAACGGCGGTGCGCGGGTAAACGGCGGTGCGCGGGTAAACGGCGGTGCGCGGGTAAACGGCGGTGCGCGGGTAAACGGCGGTGCGCGGGTAAACGGCGGTGCGCGGGTAAACGGCGGGTGCGCGGGTAAACGGCGGTGCGGGGGTAAACGGCGGTGCGCGGGTAAACGGCGGTGCGCGGGTAAACGGCGGTGCGCGGGTAAACGGCGGTGCGCGGGTAAACGGCGGTGCGCGGGTAAACGGCGGTGCGCGGGTAAACGGCGGGTGCGCGGGTAAACGGCGGTGCGCGGGTAAACGGCGGATGCGCGGGTAAACGGCGGGTGCGCGGGTAAACGGCGGTGCGCGGGTAAACGGCGGGTGCGCGGGTAAACGGCGGTGCGCGGGTAAACGGCGGATGCGCGGGTAAACGGCGGTGCGCGGGTAAACGGCGGTGCGCGGGTAAACGGCGGGTGCGCGGGTAAACGGCGGTGCGCGGGTAAACGGCGGGTGCGCGGGTAAACGGCGGTGCGCGGGTAAACGGCGGGTGCGCGGGTAAACGGAGGTGCGCGGGTAAACGGCGTGTGCGCGGGTAAACGGCGGTGCGCGGGTAAACGGCGGTGCGCGGGTAAACGGCGGTGCGCGGGTAAACGGCGGTGCGCGGGTAAACGGCGATGCGCGCACCGCCGTTTACCCGCGCACCACCGTTTACCAGTCACCCGTCAGGGAAACTTGGTTTCTTTCGAAAAAGAAGCAAACATCAAATATAAAATATAAATCATTTATTTACTTACAGCATACAAATAAATAAATACAATAATAAATATATTCTCATTTTAAACCGAAAGAAGTGAAAGCCTAACAGTATGGTAACTTCCAGAAAGAGGATAACCCCGTATCCTACAGATGGGACAGATGTTTACTCGATACGGTACATGGCGAGTGCAAAATCTGTAGAGTATATAATCCTTGTCTGCAAACCATTTCTTGATTGTGAAGGTGTGCCGGCCATCGTCCGGTCGATAGTAGTTCACCTGTGAAAAAAACAATATAAATAATTTGTATTACTTCTACTTACTACTTATTATTATATCTGGAACTAACCAAATAGGGTTAGTTCCAGTGGGTTGACCTTGACCTTGGCATTGGCCTTGACCTTGACCTCGACCTGGTCTTTTGGCCTTGGTCTTTTGGCCTCGGCCTTGGTCTTTTGGCCTTGACCTTTTGGCTTGGGCCCTGGCATTTTGAACTTGGTCTTTTGGCCTTGGTCTTTTGGCCAAGGCCAAGGCCAAAATATTTTTTTAGCGGAGCTGTAAAAATATGGTCTATCTATCCAGTGACACTCCTAAATCTCCGTATGCACTTCTATTATTCGATCACCTGGTCGCATACAATTACCTTAGGAATTAACCCTATTTTCTGGATTTCAGGCAATGTTGCCATTATTAATAACTATAAAAAAATCCCGCGCACCGCCGTTTACCCGCGCACCGCTTTCATATACTTCTTATACTCAGTTACAGTACGCTCTAGCGTCCAAACGATTATAGCTAGAGCTCTGAAACTTTAAACTTAACATTTGTATGTAGCAAGGAGGAAAACGTCCTATTTTGAACGCAATCTCTCAACCGGAAGTGATGGTTTACTCTTATCACCTTTTTCCACTTCTCGAAAACGGTACACGTTACGGAAAAAAATATTCTTACATGAATTGTAGATATTGATATTTTAAACAACTTTCACTTGAAAAGTTTTTTCGAAAAACGTAGTATAACCGAGTATAAGAAAGTTTCGTGCGGACAACCGCGGATTTTTTCTAAATATATACTTTATTTCCATATAAAATGTACTTAACGTACTAATGGATATTGAAGATTTCAATAAATAGTTCAATCATCAAATGCATTATAAGTTGTGTTAAGTGGGGTTTGAAGTATTCCGTATAAATTTGCACCATGCGATTCAGAGAAAGTGAAATTAAGGCCATGACCTACTTCGACGTAAGGGTCGGCAATATTACTTCGCGAATTTTAAAACTCGATGTCTACTGTAATCTCACATCAAAAGTTGCACCGTTCAGAAATGTCGCCGATGTGACGTTCAGATAATACAACAAAATTATAGTAGGATGTTAAAGTTAAATTTAAAGCTTTGTTTCTGTTAGATTGCGTATCTTAAAATTTAACGAAATGACAAATAATTTATCACAGCGTAAAACGCGATCGATTGAGTGCACGTGTAAATATCAAGTACAGTCAAAATTTTCTCGAATAATTTGTGTTTTTGATTGGTTGTTGTGATCTAATCGGCATAATGTAATAAACCAGTTTTAATCAAAACTACTGGAGCTTACATTTGAAGATAGGTATCAGTATAATTACATATGTCGTAAACCCAATAATAGTTCATAACCTAAATTTTGTCGTTGAATGTATTTTCAATTCTATCGTGTATAGTGCTCTTTCTGAACGTGCTGGCGACACTGCAGTTGACGAAAATTATAGGTTATGTTAACTGTGTCGTAACTCCGGTTGAGCACAAATTTCAATATCTAATTAAATTTCAAATATGCCACCAACATGTACACCAGAGAAGAAAAAAGGTAAGTAAAGGAATTTGAAACGATTTAGAAAAACAAAGCGTTTGTAGATTATCAACGGAACGAGTCGCCGATCCAATCGAAAGAATTGTACTTCACGAGGAAGGAATTCGACGCAGTCTCGCCGAAATCCTCAGGTAAAATAATAGGTGGAGCGGAGCTTATTGCAAAAGTTACGATGAAAATAAAAGTGACTGGATACGGTTGTCTTAGACAGCCAGTAAAATGAAATGGTTTGGGTACTAGAAAGAATGTCAGGGGAGGTCACGTATAGCCCAGTAAGGGATATCGTGTTTAAAAACAGGGCAGGGAACGTCGTACATACTCTTTAAAAATTTTATAATGTGGCTGCTTTTTCGTGCACTAGATAGGAGAGAAGAACACTGCCATATTCGGAACTTGAAACAGACATTCCCCGAATTGGAAAGATTATTTTTTCTGCACAGACAAGTCGGATATGGAACTTTCAGCACAGTGTTCTTAGCGTCGTTAAGATGCGACGAAACGGTACCAAAACGATACGCCGTCAAACACGTAGTACCTACGTGTCATCCAGATAGAATTAAATTCGAATTGCAATGCTTAAAAGACATCGGGTAATTCATTAAATGCCGGCATTTTCATTCGATTCGTTAATTTATATTTTAGAGGCGTAGATAACGTCGCCGGAATAGATCTGTGCCTGAGGAACGGGAACAACGTGATCTTCATCATGCCGTATCAACCTCACGACTGTTTTAACGTAATTTTTCCGACAAATTTAAAGACTGAATTGTAATTTTAATTTAATTTTAGGACTACGTGGGCGATATGGACGCCGAAGAGACGGCCATGTACATAAAAAATTTATTAAAAGCCATAGCACGCGTTCACGAATTCAGCATAGTGCACCGTGACGTCAAACCTGGCAATTTCTTATACGATAGAAAAAATAGGAGGTAATTAAAATTGAACAGTGCAAAGTTTCTAACGCTATTTTTAGATACTTGTTGGTTGATTTCGGCCTGGCGAATTCCGTTGTGAAACGACCAAGCGAAAGCGATGTAAATAAGAAGAGAAAATATGACGCAACTTCAGCGGTGCGTTTACAATTTAATTTCTCGTTCCGATTTGATTTGGTTCGTGTGTTTCAGACCTCTGACAAAATAACTCGGCAAGTTAAGAGACGGAATTACACGAACGACATTTCAAGGACGACGGCGCGAGCGCAGGGGAACAGCCAGAAAGAAAATGACCCACAAGCGAAAAAACATAAAGGTTAGTCCATTCTCAAAAGAAATTTATAAACTGTTGTGTGTTTAGGTCTATAAGTTTACAAATTTACAAATGTCAGACCCGAAAAACCTAATATACATAATTAAGTTACTTATTTTATGACTAATTTTTGATTATTTTATTTAATTATTGTATATAATAATACGTAATTTTAAGAGTCAGAATGAAAACAGGGTTATGTAAAATCACAACTTTATAATATTATAGTACACATGTTGATAATAGCGATTAAAATAAAAAGTAACACTGACAGATTGAGGATATCATAGTACCACGATGAAAAATAATCAAAAATGTAAGAATTACAATTAGTTTTAATATGCCTCAGAGTTCTGGACTACAGTCCGTGTACACATCACAGAGTTAATCAATTGAAAACAATTTTTTCTCTGTACTACATGCAGTTATCGTTTTCTCCATAGATATCGTGAAAAATCTTCCACAACACAGTAAATCGTCGAAGATTTTTGAAAAAACCTCGAACAAAACGTCAAATCAAATTGTCTTAACAAAATTGTCACCAGCATCGACAACAACCGTGAGAAAGTCACCATCGCATCAGAAAAACGTCCAGTCTTGCAAATGCTACGGCAAACCGAGAACGTGCACGAATTGCGTTTTAAGAAAGAACTTGAGGGCTTTAAGAGCCGGCACGCCTGGCTTTCGACCGCCAGAGGTTCTCTTAAAATCAACGGAACAAGACACGGGTGTGTGGTATTTTCCGTCCGTCCATCGAATCGAAATAAATTCCTTTCTTTTCGTTTAGGAGTCGACGTGTGGGCGGCAGGCATCATAATGCTGTCGATTTTGAGCAACTGTTGCAATTTTTTCTCCAGTCCTGACGACATGACCGCCCTGGCGGAAATTATAACCATATTTGGTTTCGACGCGGTGAAAAAGGTCGCGAGCCTATGCGGTACGTATTTAAATTAATGAGCGGTGATTTTATCGCCCGACAGGCCGATATTTAATTTGTAGTGAGGCTTGCGTGCCGTTGGACTTGAGGAAAATCTGTCGTGTGCTTCGATCGAGAAGTAAAGTAGCGAAATTGGATGGAGTGAATAACTGTACCGGTTGTGATCAATTAGAAGATGTTTGTGTTTGCCGAGGAAAACCTTTCAAGCTGGTATGTTGTAGAATCGTGTTGTGGTGGTACGCAAATCAAGATTTTTATTTTAGGACGTAACGGATGAGTTTCCAGCCGAGGCTTATGACCTCTTGAAGCAATTGTTGGACGTTAATCCGAAATCGAGGATATCGGCGGTGGATGCATTGCAACATCCATTTTTAAAAGATGTATAATTATTAAAACATTCTTTTGTGTCCAATCGACATTTTTATTAGTTCCTCGCTTGTTTTCTAGATATTTTTAATAGTTGCTTTTGATACAACATTTACATGATTATTAGAGATGTGGGTAATGTAGGTACCATAACTTAATAGAGAGAAAAAAAAACAGCTCGCCTAGAATTAGTAATTGTAATTGCAAATTCACCTTAGCATAGTGATCTCTTTTTCCTAAATCAGCCGTCAATGGTGGTAGTTTAAAGTAAATAATTTGACATGTATTTGCAATTGCAGGGCTGTTTGAAATCTGGTGATGAGACAAAGCTCCACCTTCCGGAGTTCTAGTTAGTTAGTTAGTTATAATTGAGTGGGGCGTTTATCGCCCCTCCACTGCGACCGCAAGGGTCTATTGTGGCTCACAACTAATTATAGTTCACCCTCCATTCCCATTCTCTTTAAATAAAGGAGGATTTTAGTGGGTGAGATTCTGTCAAGTACTCCCAGCTCCAGTTTTATCTTACCAAAGTCTGTGAACCTGATTTTGTCCCCGGCGGGGCAGGCACACATAACGTGCTCTGTTGTTTCTTCCGTTTCACAGCATAGTCTGCACTCGGTGGCCTCAGCCGCTCCCAGCCTATGCATATGATGCCTGAGTTGGCTATGCCCAGTAACCAGGGCTGTCAGAGTTCGCAGGTCTTTCCTGCGCAAACCTAACAGTATCCTGGTACGTGCCGCAGATGGGCCCTTTAGTACTATCTTGGAATATCTCATTCCCTGGCACTCCTGCCAGTTTTCCAGTACCTTGTGCTCCATCCAGCTCTTATTCGAGCTTCTGGGCAAGGCTCTTGTAATCCCAAGAGCAGGTTCTGGACCAATAATTTTTCGGTTGGCCCCGCTATTTGCCAGTGAATCGGCGGCTTCGTTTCCCTCTATAATGCCCCAGTTACCGATATGCTGGCCATCCTCTGCAGGCTTGCCAGTTTTTTCCGGAGTTCTAACTTATCAGTTATAAAAATCAAAAATGAATTGCCCAAGTCAATTCCCGTAATTATTCACGAAGATTGCGTGAATAATAAAATAAATGTATATTTTATTCACTCAGAAATCATCACATCTACATTACATTTTCTTCTTGCTTGATTACGAAATCTTGGATGAGTGTCCGCCATAAATCAAAGTTGTCTGTCGACTTGGGTCGACAGATTCGTGGTAGTCGACGGTTTTCGATCTACCACTTCTATAAACCAACAAGAAGTGAAAGAAAAAAACTTACAAAAGTACATACATGATACATACCGAAATCTGACTGGTAAATCGATGTCAGTTGATGTGTACACAAATTTTCTAGATCAATTATAGTGAGCGTACTTTAAATTTGAATTAATGATAATGATCACACAACTATTTTTGGAGGAGTTTATTATTGAAGGATTTAGAACGTGAATATTTCGTATGCACGCGACTGAATTACCGACCTGTACAATCTGGATATGGACTCGTTTATATGGAAATTCATTTCTGTGCATTACGTACTTTTGTAATTAAATGAACTGGTAACGATCTTTTAAATGTTGATAAATTACGGACTTATCCTGATTGTAAACACTTTTTGTTGTACGGGTTGTGTGGGGAATTAATTATTACATTAGAGCCATGAAAGGGATTTTTGTACCAACCAATTGATTCAACGATATTGATGTAAATTATGGAGAAATTTGTATTTCTGACATTTTTGCATATTTTACATCAAGGATATAGACTTTTAATATAAAGTAAGTAAATCCAAAATTATGCATGTTAGTGTAGGAAAATTTTTCACGAAACTCTTCCTCATCGCCGTGCATTCATTATTTTCCGATAGCGCTTTTCTCGTTCTTTCACCAATGTGTGTTTTCACGTGTCTTGACACACTCTGTTTCGTCACGAAGAACTTCTTGCAAGCGTCACATTGGTACTTTTTTTCACAACCGTGCGACTTCATATGTATCTTCAGACATTCCTTCGTCGCGAATTAATATTTCGTGCAAACGTCGCACTTGTACGTCTCGGTCGTGTGCGAATTCGAATGTATCAACAAATAAGCTTTCGTTGTGAAGCGTTTCGCGCAAATTTCACATTTGTTGTTTTTCTCACGTGTGTGAATTTTCGAATGATCCAACAAGGTGTGATTTCTCGTGTAGTTCATTTCGCCGCTGTGCGTTTTCACGTGTCTCGGCATGACTTGCTTCTTCGTAAAGCGCCTGGCGCAAATTTCACATTTGTAGTTTTTTGTGCCGGCGTGAATTTTCAAGTGTTTCGCCTAACTGTGTTTTCTCGTGAATTATTTCTTGCAGACATTGCATTTGTGGGTTTTCTCGCCGGTGCGGTGTGCGTTTGCACGTGCCTTGACATGTCTTGTTTGGTTCTGAATGATTTTGTACAAAGTTCACATTTGTGTTTGATTGTTACTGTGTTACTGTGAAGTTCAATATGTTTCATTTCGTTGAGAAAACTTTCACGTTTTTTTACCTGTTCATCTGGTTTGATACGACACGAAGAGTTTAGCAAATCGTTGTCAGAAACTGCAAGCCACAGGCTGTTTCCACCGTCCAAACACCCCTCTAAGCGTGGACATGATCCGCAATTTGTAAGGATTCCATTATCTTCAAAACCTTGGACCAGATCTTTATGGCTTTGATATTGTGAATGTGGCGAGATTGCCATTTCGTCATAAGTGTACATATACAAGTTCTTTTTCCTTCATTCTTTCAACACGTAGTTTCAAATGATGAAAGATTGGCATGCAAATACCTACCGACACGCAAAGGACCGAAGAGTGGTTAAATTTTATAGAATTTATTGCCACTGTAACTGACATGATTTTGATTAACTGATGAATTAGCCAAATCTAATAATTCATTAATTACAACCGGGTTGATCTGTTTTTCTCATAGGGTTTTGTCCATAAGTGTTTTGCCCTACTGGGTGTATCAAATTTTTTTTAATTTTTCCAAGAGCTGAATTGAGTTCTTCTTAGAATATTTGTGTACAAAATTTGTTAGGGTTTTTAAGGAGTGGTTTACTTTAGTATGTATGAAACTGCTTTGTACGTTTAATGTTATAATTTTAAACTGGTTTTAGTGTTATTTTTATTGTGTATTCGATAAACTCTTGGCGAAACGTATACATAAAACATTAAATATCAAAAGTAATATTTTTAAGGAAAATAACTAGAGTAAATTAATGTTTATGACAGTATTTGAAATAAAAACCCATGATTTTATTAATTTGCATAATTGTGAACGAGACTTGCGTGTACATGCCTCGTCCAGATAACTGTGTGCAATACGAGTTTTCGAATCTTTAGCCTGCACATCAGGTATTAAATAATCAATATTCGCGTTCGGGTTACAAACAACATTGCTTTGAAATAATACCTGCGCACTACATGAATAGGGGCAATTAATTGTCCCAAAACATCAATAAATACAAGTTGCGCGCCACAAATTAATCGAATCTTACCTACTATAACATTTATTTTTTTGCGAAACGAAATAACATATTTCACATTACATTCGTTACATTCATTTTTTTTTGAATTAATACATCTAATTTCGCGCTTTCGTGCAAAACGTGTTAAACGTGTTGCGGTCTCGGTGATTTTGCGTTCATTTTTTCCGCCCGTTGTCGATCATAGTTCTCGGTATTCCCATTATGGAGCTCGTGAGTTCGGCCGAGTTCCTCTTGCCGGCGTTCGGTATCCTGTAGGGTATAACCGGAACATCCGGGGATAAGAAATCACCGTGTCTGATCTGCGTTATCAGCCAACTTGCTAACTGACGAGCACCTGGATACTGAAAAGATTTTCTTAATTTTTTTCTTTGCAAAACACAGTAATGTTTATTACAGATGACCAATCAGAGGATTTTGCTTAATAATAATAATAATAATAATAAATAATATTTTGGAAGCAATATCTCAACCGGAAGTGAGGGTTCACTCTTATCACCCTTTTCCATACCTCGAAAACGGTATGAGTTATCGAACGAAATATATTCTTATAAAAGTTAAAGACATTTGAAACACTTTTATTGGCTTTTCTTCATTATAATATTTTATAACTGCAGAGTGTTTAATTATATTTTCTAACTATGGTTTCAATTTCTAGTTGAAAAAATGGTTCCAGTTATTTGTAACCATTAACTCCCAACAGCAGAGCGTGCAGTTACGAACAAAAAATTAGACTTAAAAAATTAGGCAACCCAAAAAGCGGTTTTGCGTTATCCGAATGATTCGTCGCGATGAAAGAATAAATAATTTACCTCTCTCGCGAGTTCGTCCTCTTGCACGGTGGGATGTGCCCCAGTGAAGCCAACGACCGCCACCACGAACAACAATCGAACGGCCATTTTTGGGCAGCATTTCCTCTTGAGCAAGTTTTCACCTCTGAAATGCGATTGTTTAACGCTTCTTCGAACGCACACGAAAAGACTACTTACGCCATCCTACTCATTCGAAAAAGGCACCCTTCGAAGATACGCGTCGGCACAAAACTGACGCGGAAGTGCGATTACGTCGGCCTTAAATACATCAATTGTGTCTGACGGGCTCGGGCGTTCGGAAAAGCGTGTTGGAGACATTTTTTTTTTAATTCGATTATAATGTCAACTGGAAAATCCGGTTGTCGTGGATGGGTGCATCTGCAGAAGTGAGTGGTTCTTTATTGAAGATCTGTCACGACAATCAATCACGTTATAATATAAATGTCTGTTGCAATGATTCCCTGTTATTACTGTTGTATGTGCCTGTGCCCAAACTCGGCTCAAAAAATTATCACAACGCCTTTTCTAATTTCCCTTTTAATAACGTTCAATTGATAATGCCCGCAGTATAGATGACCAACAGGATTTGTACATCAGAACCATATCGACACCATTTGGAATCGTGTTAATATCGAAACCAATATTTGCGATCAATATATATCAATATATATCAAGAATGACGAAATCCTATACGGTACGAAACAAACTGACTTGTAATCAAAACACACACACACACACACACACACACAAGTCGTAAATTTTCAACCAACGAGAAAGACTTTCGAACTGACGAACACGGCCCCAGTGACTTAAGATAATAAGAATGACTTCAGAAGAACTCCGCAATACAAAGTTACTTATGTCCATGCAGGTTCGAGTAAATATAAGAGGTATCAGTCAATAAAGATAAAGCGACGTTCAAAAATTAAGTTTAGAAATGGTTAAGTGATAAGAGCGTATGTACGTACATACGTTGTATTACTGATTCAAGATGTCAATGTTTTCAAAGTTGTACTAAATTTGTCGCTTAAATAACTGCACTTAAAAATATTGCATAAATAACAATAAAACGTTTTGTTCCGTCGAATGACGTTAATGATGGGAAACGCAAATAAACCATTTGAAGTGTATGTCAAAGGTTTGTTGTTGCAAAAATTGTATACGTTTTCGGCTTCTATCAAATGAACGCATTACTAACGACCTGTCCGGAGAAAGAACAAAGAAATTCTTCAGAGTGATTCGGTCACATTTCGCTGCAAACTGGCCCAGCGATATCACATAAATGTCACGGACAAACACGTTTCTTTGGAAAAATTCCCGCCGATCCAATCCATTTATATAATGCAATCCGTCTCGTATGTAGGTAAACGACATGCGTATCTAATCCCGAGAAATTAAAATAGATATTGGCGGCATTAGGTAATTATGAATTGGTTAGAACGCCGGCGAGATTAAACACCGCAACTCTTTGCTTCGCGGATTAAATTTAATAACACATTTGTTTTCGTAAGTGCAATTTTCTCATTTTAAATGTGAAATCGTGTAAAATAAAATGTGTCCTTTATGTTTCTCGCAAAAGGTGAGGTAACATTTTGACGATAGAATTTTGTTGTTACGCCTGTCACGTGGCCGTAAAAGAACCGTATTTTCGTGAATGTTTTCTGGGGAAACGCATTGTGATTTTTGAATTTTTCTTTCTCCACTTCAAGAAACACGGTTTCAAATATTCATTACGATTTTTTATGCGGAAAATATTCTTAAATATAACGTACACGATGATTCGTGCAGATCGCTGTTTGTAAAACATCTATTGCGGTGACCACTGCCGCTCGGGAAGAAGACCACCTGGAATTAAAAACCAAACGCCTTCAGTTTGAGTAATAAGTTATCTAGTACCAGGCAGGGCAGGTGGTTCTCGAGATATCGTGGTCACCGATTTAGAAAAAGTCGCTTCGCGGAAAACGCGTTTAAGTTTTAGGTCGGGTTTACAGGTAGGTATGAAATGTAATAAATACTTTGAGGTACTCGCGTAGAATTATGGATGCCAGGTCCATACGATAACTAACCCCTCTGCAGCAGAAGCAGCCTACAAAAGCTACAGGCTTTTGACAACAAAATCGAGGACTTTTCCAGTGTGATATCCGATGATTAGAGGAAAATCCGACCGGCGAAGTGAAACTTCGTTTTGTCCATGTTCCATCGCCAGAAACAGTTAAATTTGTTGTTAAAATTTCGTCGGTGGTCTCTTCTATTTCTTCGACAACAGCTCTTCTCAATATCATATTGGGTATGGTTTTAACGGAACCGTGAATATGTTTCATCACAGTATCGTAGGAGGAATGATACATGAATTTTGGCATGTCCATTTGATCACAGAATTTTCGTGCAGCTGCCAGTCCGAGACCAAGAACCCTCATTGTGAAAATGAATCGGCTATTTACTTCGTAGCTTTGACCGCTTATCGGACACGATGGAATTGTGCGATTGTCACAATTCTCACACACATCACGACGATCAAAAAACCAAGTCTGCGCGTTACTTAGTACTTGAACTTCAACTCCTTTCAACATTTATGACGATCCATTTATTGGAAAGTAATAAAAAAACCAAACGTTTGTATGTCGAAGAAATCCGCAAACGACAACGCTCTGAAACAACTTGTTCATTTCATGCAAAAAAAAAACAGACAAAGGAACGTAAACAAAGCATCGCTCAAGGACTGTAAATCTGATTTCCTTTCATAAGATTATTTAAGGATTTGCCGGATTTCCTTGAAAGATTAAAAGTCCTATAGGAGAAAAGCAAAAGTTTCTCAAAAGAAGAAGACGTTTTAGTTAAAAGGCGCTCACTAATGAATTGAACTTAATTTATCTGCAACCGAGCGTCTAGAAGCATTGGGAATTCTTCTGATAGTTGGCAAACGTTTCAAATTAATGAGCAAGTCACTAGTTGATTGAGACGAGGAAGAAATACTTGAATCAAACGGGTAATAATTGACACGATAATTAGCGATGTGGATTTTCAATCTGTCATCATCTTTAAATGATTTTCCGGGACAAAGAGACCAAGGGATTCTTGTATACATCAAAACTTGAGTTTTTTTCCATAAATCAAAAAAGCACGTAGAGCATTAAAGGATTAATTCTTCTTAGTTCTACATCTCGATAGAGGAGAAATTTCCATTGTTAGATATTTCGTCGATGTCGAAATGTCACAAGTTGAATTAATGTGAAATTTGGTGCGATGGATTTTATAATTCTTTAAATTTTTGAAGGATTTGTTGCAGATATCACAAAGGAAACTTGATTTCTTATTCGAGTTTGCCAAATCAAAATGTTTGACGTTTCCATATTCTCCTTGTGAATTTTGAGATTTAGCGTTGGAAGGGCCAGAACCATCCATTAAATCATCTTCTCTAATCTTCCAGTGTCTAGTTTGCAGACGAAAACAAAAATCTTGTGGTTAGTTACTAGTAGCTAAATACCTACTTTTTGTCAGGAGAATCGACGAAAGAGATGATTTTAATATTAAGAGAATATAATTTAATTACTCGACACATATTTTTCGGTCTTGATTGATCTCATTTTGCGTAATTGTCACCGGTAAGAAAGTAATAACAAAGTGCATACACAACCACATTGAATAAATGGTATCGAAATAAACAATCATTGCATTGAAAGGTTCTGTTCTTTACTCGCGTAGCACAGTATTCATTTGCCGTTCAATACCGTTCACAGCTGAACTAATCGCGCAAACGATCGACTCATTCAGCAACCGCAAACCAGTAATTCTACAAGTTGCAAAAAGAAAGACGAAGCGTTCAAGATTAACGTGCGCCACATTGTCGGGTCTTTTGCAAACAGCCATTTTACTTTACAAACGACAGAAACTGTTACAAATTATTGATATATTTTCATGATTATATTCTTTTTATTGCATTCCAATATACATGAAAAGCATTGTTCTATAGATTAAAAAAAAATAAAAAACGATTACTATTGGGACGCATTTTGTGATCACGTTGGAATTTAGTTTTTATTAAAAAAAAAAGGTTTTCTTCTGCTGCTCCCGACATTTTAGATCTACGACGTGTTTTCAGCGCGACGACGAGCCAATAAAAATATTTATTAAAATTCCAATCAATTCTCCGTCAAGCTACATTTTCGGAAAAATATCGAGAAAATGTTCCACAGTTCACCGAGTAAAAGAAACCAGAAAAAAATTATATTGTACATGATGAATGATGAATTTTCAACAAACCTGTACTTGGTGACTTTTACATTTAAACCGACGACATAGAGGTGTGTAAATAATTGCAATGCTATATATCCGACGTCTTATCCCATTTTCATCTCGATTTCTGCAATTTACTACCGTACAAAATTGACCATACACAACCCCGACGATTATAAAACATGAAAGCCATTAAATCACACAATTCGATTGTAGGCGCCCTTCTTTTGATCATGCGTTAATATTTTATGTTACCTTACAATTTATTAAGCTGCTATTTACTGCAGTAGATCTGCAGATCAATAATTTTAACGACGAATAAATTTAAAAAATGTAAACACATTTTATTAATACACCCACACACACACACACACACACACATACACTAGAAGACTTTAATTTTAGACTGATGCGTGTCGTCAAGATCGTCGTCCAAGTGCATCAGCATCATGAATGAAAAGAAGAGAGCCGGTGCGCTGAGCATGTGCCAGACGTCGTGATGATCGAAGAATTCCATGAAGATGCAATTCGTGTTCAGTTGCCTCGATTCGGCCGGCGTGACCTTAATAAATTCGACATTCGTTTGAAACGCGTCCGTTGCAGAAAGACAAAGAGCTTACCGTCCATTGTGTCGAAGCGTTAAAAAAGAAGTAAGCGGAACTGCCCCAGGAGAGTATCGCGAGTGTTCCGTAGATGGCGGCTTCCCACCATATCCTCTCTTTGTGGAACAGCTGGAAAATGAATCGAAATGTTGCCGAATTAATTCGAGAGATTTACGGCTTAACCAGCATTCGTAATTTGTAATTCGAAATTGGTTTGTTTCGTGCCGGTCTTGATCCGATCAGCACTGTAAGTAAGATCGAGATGGCTAACGCTCACCTTCATGGCCACATAGAACATGGCATGCAGGATGGAATTGCCCATTACTATCATCAAAAGGTAGGTGCCGAAATCGGTGTATGACGGGTAGAAAATTATCCCCAAAACTGCCATCGCCATGTTGCACAGATTGGCCAAAAGTAGCAGAACAAACAGACCTACATTTTATTTATAAATAATTAATAATTTTTCCGCTCTACAAAAATAACATTACCTTTCCTGATAGGATACAGGGACTCCACCACAGAATGACCCTGCTTGAAAAAATCCACGAAATGCATGCAACCTTTCAAGACGTACCCAAAAAAGTATATCTTGAACGACAGGTATAAGCACATCGCCATGTACGAAATAACGAACAGCAACATCATAGCCGTCGAATTGGTTAAAATTCCCACCATGGCTGAAATTTTTCGTTTTAATTACGCGATGCAAATATCCAATTATTTCCATTACCGACAAACACTGCAATTCCTATCACAGTAAACGTGGCGTACGCGCTTGCATTTATGCTCGGGTGTCTGTTCTGGTACAATTTTATTATGCACAACACCGCCATCACGTACATGAATGATGTGTCTGCAAACGGACGGATTTAACGCATTTCACAAGTGGAAATATTAATATTTACCGAATTGATAATTGGACTGATTCGGGCAAACGTGATAGCACGCCGAGAATATCCCCTCGAGAATTAATCCAATCCCCATTGCATAGAAAAGGCCGTAATGTGTGGGGATGCCGTATTTCTGAAAGCGACGCTATCGTGAACATCGTTCAAAGATGTCAAATACGCACTTACCGGGTGCCTGTTGTCTTTCCTCTGTCTGAATAGGGTGACAAAGAACAGGAGAACGCCCAAAATCATGTATCCGATGTTGGAATAGATGTGGTTGAAGTCGCTGACGCCGAGAAAGGGGTGCGCGCACAAAAAGTTATGGTAGCACTTGTTCAAATCTCCGGTCAAATTGACCGTCTGCGAAAATTAATTGAAAAGCGAATAACAAGTTTTGGATCGAGGCTTACTCTCTGATAGGAGACCATCAATTGGACGACCGGAATTCCGTAAAACAACCCAATGTTCATTATGTGCCAGAGATAGTTGAACGACCGCTTTTGAATTCTCGATCTGGCCATTATGAAATCTTCCACGGTGAAATCTTCTTTGTCTAGGTACGAGTCTACGTAATCGGTGCTTTTCGCCGGACCGTCATCGACTGGCTCTAAACAGTAACATTTTGAATTTTTGTCAAGTGGAGTAAAACTTTGAAAGCTCTTGGGAGCAGTCTAGGACGTGTAAAACGTGAATGTTACAACGTTCGAGCCGTTTTGACAATATTAACCAAATTTTGTTGTAAAAGGACAGTGACGTACCGTCATGATCGACCGCGTGATGTTTCCTTTTGCAGTAGTAAATTATCACAACGAAGGACATAAATAGTACGCAAAATCCAAAATATATCCCAAAAACGACCATCACGGCCGCTACATACTGTTCATGCGCCAGCCCTTTCCTAACGTTAAACTGCAGTTGCGACGTTCTGTTCAGCGCAATTACGTGCTTTTGTCTTCGCCTCGGCATCGGGAGCAAAGAACTTTCCTGGCCGCAGTCAAAGTTGTCACCCTTCGCGACGAAAACCAAAAAGAAACCGTCCGGGTACAACCTCTCCTGCTCAAAAGTCGATCATTACGCCACCGTCTCCCCGGAAATGTCACCCAACTTACCCTCACCATTATGGCACCTTTCAGATTAATAGTTTGAAAATCCCCTTCGTATTCTATGTCTTTGTTCAAATCGCGCACCGGGCACTGAAATCATTCGATGACCTTATCGAGAACGACGGAAGATGGCGTCACTCACCAGGCTGCGCTGAACGGAGACCGTCAGGCACACCTCGTCCTCCGAATCCACCTCGATCAACGCCGAAGACATTTCATCGTCGTCCTCTGGGAACCTATAGTAGAAAAATACCGGTTGACTGGGTGATATCGTCACCAAGTAGTCTTTGTCGTTCTCTATAAAGTAATCGTTATATTCGTCGGCTCTGACGGTTACGGTTATCGGAACGCTGGAGGACGTCGAGATGGAAACGCTGAAATTTCTAGCGAACACTTCTTCGCTTGTGTCAACTGAAATAATTGAGGAGATGGCAGCAAATCAAAGGTCAATCAAAAAAAAACGGGGTTCTACACGTTTCAGTGGCCAAGTTGATTATATGAATGAAATTAAATCACGGGCATAAATAAATATTAGAACTGAGATTGCTAGGCTCACATGGATTTGAATAGAAATAATATTGCTTTCTTTATCCTTGCTCAGTGTCGGTTTATGTTGTGTTATTAACTTGGTCGTAGTTCCATAGATTCTATAATTTGGTTATTTAACAATCGAGACTATTACTTGCAATTATTCGTTAATGACATGTTCGATATGTTCGATGGTTACGATTGGTGTCTGGAAAATTCATCGTGGAAAGTTCATCCTGGGAAAATTCATTCGTTTTGGATAGTTTCTTTTGACAGGGTAGGGTTGGGTCGGGTCGGTTCAGTAATATCCACACACACACACACACACACACAGGTAGGTATAAATATTAATTTAATTTTAAATCCAAACACGACAATCATTAACATTTTACCTTATTACCTTACTGCCAGCGAAAATACTTTAATGGATTTACTCATCAACGATGAATTTTCCATAAATCGTTACGAATAACAATACGAGTACGTGATTATAATCTCACCATTTAATACCCTTCTCCTCATTTCGTCGCTGCTGAAGCAGAGCGTGCGCGAAGTGTTGCGGAATTTGAATTCGCCCAAACTTGTGCTCACAATCATGGGTATCTGCCAAGATAGCACTTGCTTTTCCTGCCTTATCACAATTAACGCCGGAAAGCGATTCGAGGCACCGCTGTAAGCGGAAATCCTATAAGGATTGGGCGTCTGGAAAGGAAACAAAAACAGTGGTGCTCGATTAAGTCATATTTCGTTCAGCTGAGCTTCCTGCAGTTGGCCTCCTCGCAAAAAACAATCCAATCAATTAAACGAAATACATAAAAAATATCCATATGATGGACGTGAAAGTAGTGAAAGTGAAAGTATAAGTTCTATATGATTGGAAGAAGAACTTGAGGCACACTGGGGGTGTCACCAGGCTGGATTCTGAAAAAGTCGGGGAACGAAAGACAACATGTACGTGCGCCGGCAGAGAGGAAAATTACGAAAATGGAGGAAAATTTCACACCATGTTTATAGAACTAAGGATAGAACAACAATAGTGTTGACGATGAAACGAGATTTCGGCAGCGGCAAAGATAGACTTCCGCATGTTGTACAGGACGTCAAACTTGAATATTTACCAACTCTTGATTACTACACCGCGAATTATGTGACGATGATATAAGGTGTTGGTTCTCACTTGAATTAACAGGAACTAACCCTTGATTAGTACTTGCATGATAAATTAAATTCGTTTTAACATACCGAACGGTTTTTTTGGATAACAGTATTCAACCGAACACAATTTACACTGGAAATGGAGAATAATGACGGCTTAAACTTTTTGGACGTAACTATCGCTTTCAAAACGATAAACATATTTTCTTGATTTTTTATAAACCTGGGTAGGTACAGATTCAACGATACACAGTTCCTCAATGCACCCTTATTCACATAAGCTACCAGCTTACCAATCTACGATACATAGTGCGTTGAACACATGCCTTTGTGGAATTCGACTTTAATAAAGAAATCGACATAATCAAACAAATAGCCTTCGCCAACGGGCACGAAAAAGAAATGATAGACTTGACACTAAAAAGAACAAAGTATCAAAAATTGCTACAATCGTTGTACACAAAGACACGCGACACACAAAATAACAATCAATACGTCAAACGCACTTGCAGCCTGAGATGTTCCGACCAGTCAAAGTACCAATTTCAGAGCTTCGACTCCCAGCCAATAATGACAACGGTGGACACTTTTATTCGGTGTTCCACTTGGTCCTAATGTAAGCACTTTCCTTTTTTCTTATTTTCTTTAATTGTGTGTTAAGGATAATAAGTTGTTGTGTGACGTGGCGATTTGTGCAAATGACACGAGTAACGAACAATCATCTTAATTTAAGTGTTCAAGTGTTCATTGGTGAAATGCGTATTTAAAGTGGTTTTGTGAAGCAATCTAGATATGATTTTGAAATGTCATTAAACGACCTCTGTTTCCTGATTACACGGTACATTTACAGTTTCTTTGGTACGAATTTCGAAATTTCATCATTACATCTCAATTCGTATAGCAAAAGTAGAGCCTCTAAACGAACTGGTGCAAAAAGCCAACGCGACTTGATATCAAATTTTAAACTAATAAAATGATCTCGAAAAATGATAATTTGAAACATTCCTATTATTGGAAACAAATAATACTTACGGCTTTATTGGGAAACGCTAAGATATATTCCGTGCTTGCGTCGATGGCGACCACGTTGTCTTCGGCATATTGCCCCTCTATGTAATGCACCGTGTGCTTTTCGAAAGTCGACCATCCTCCGACGGCCGCTACAAACAACGTCACCAAACAAACACCGAACAGGAAATTCGCCGAGATTATAAATCGATTTTCCTTTTGCGACGAAAGGGAAGACGCACTCTTCATCATCGGCTATTTGGCCAAATTTATCTCATATACTTGAACCACGATGGCCGATGGCATCGCTGATGTCGAAATGAGCTCTCATTTCGATAAATACGCAACGCGATTATCGTTATCTTATCGTCGTATCACCCTCGTTTAAACAATAAGTGTAATTTCCGATTGATTACAGTTCGGCTTTCGCGCAATTCGGCAATTGCGCGAAATGTGAGTAATAGTCGAGACCGTACCTGTTCGAGATTGGCGTCCACGAACGCTCGAAATGTTTACTTGAAAATAATAGCGTCGATGTTAGATTACGAAATTCACCAGTTTTAAATTGAGTAAAAATCGCTCTCAACTATTGTTTGCAAAGTATTGAGGAATTGGTGGATTTTCCAGTTTTTTTTTAACGACATTTACAATTAAATCTAAAAGACGTGCGATATATACAGTGTGTTTCACTTAAGAGTGTAACACCCTCATATCTTTTTTATTTTTAGTCCAATTTTAGTATTTTTTTTCTCAAAAGTAGAATACCTATTGCTCCATTTGCAATAAGTATTCTAGGTTTTGGGAAAAAAATTACTAAAATTGAACTAAAAATAAAAAAGATATGATGGTGTTACACCCTTAAGTGAAACACACTGCATATGAAGCTCACCGTCAAGATATTTTTCACTAATTAAAATGATAATATTTCTGAAAAGTGCGTAATCAATCTTACGATGAAATCAGATCGTTCGTACATTTACTGATAGATAATAAAATTGCTGGCATCTACAGCATAGCACATTCCTATTGGTTCTCACAATCGAATAACGCGTTTGCGACGAAATTAAAATTATTTATTTTAAGTGGAACATCCTGCATATTAAAAAAAATTAAATAAAAATCAATAAAAAAAATTCCAGGTTCAGTGGACTACTACTATTTATTCGTTGGTATTTTCGTTCCATGATTCATTTGTTGAGTGAGGTGCGAGAGGCCTGACGCTCGATTTTTTTATCGTTCAACCAAACATTGCGAAATTATTTTTATCAGTAATTTCGAATAAAATTGATCGATTGATGCAATCCTCTTGGGTAGCTATGAGTCAATAATGATTTTTGTACACAAGTCGTGATGACGATTTTAAAATTTGGTCGTCGAAATTTACGTCGGTCTTAAGTCAGGGTGGGGCAATTGCTCCCATTGCTTCCCCCCTGTATCCGCGCCTGGCTGTAACGGTGTGATATTGTGTTCCTTTAAAAAAGTGTGACGCGTACATTCTTTCTGGCAAAAAGTCGACAAAGGGCTAGTGAATATTACGCTGAACATTTTCCTTTATAGCAACAGCCAGATCGGAGATGCTAAACTTCATGACACAAAAAAAAAACGAGAAACACTAAAACTACAATCATTGACGAGAGAGCAGGCATTACAATAGTGTTGGCTCATTTTGAAGCACATATGCAGACAAATTTTTGTTACGGCACAGTTCGGAGAATTTTGGAAAATCATAAAAACAGTATTCCGAACTTCCGGAACATTATTGCCAGGAGACACAGCTAGGACGTTACTTTTTTGGCAATAGCTGATTATTTTTTGCGACGAACATTAGAATAGTTTACGGTGAATTTTGTGAAGTAACGAAGCAAACTCTTCAAACAGGGGGTGTTCAATAAGGAAAACTGTCGCTATTGGTCGCAAAAAAAAAACCTATTTATAATTCACCCATAAACAATAACTTTCCATAAAATGCGGGGGAGGATATTTTATGTATGAGGAGCACAAACTTGGCATTTCATAATTATTTTATAAAATAAAAATATTCCATAAGTAAAATACGCAACCGAAAAATATAGAAAACATCCATAATCATAATTGGTCGCCACGAAATTTAAATAATATTGTTTATGTCGAAAGCAATCAACATGGAGTATATTTTACTTAAACATCTCCTCGGTAAAATCCATAAATAAGGGAGCAACACAAAAAAATCGATAAAATCAAAACGTTTCATAACTAAAAATTTTAATATATTTTAAATCGGGGCGCACAACTTATTTAATGTCTATTTAAATAAAAGTATGTTTTAGTTCGATCGATCAAATGTTTAGAATGTCAGTTCATGTTTTTAAATAGTGAATAATAAATTATTTTTATTTGACTTAATTTATCATATTTTGCTTAGATCAGTTCAGGTGAAGCTGTCATTGCCATTTTTATGTAACGTGATCTAAAAGATACGCATTTCAGTTGAAGAACAACGTCATTTTGAACATTTTCAAAAATATACCAATAATGTAAAATTATGGTGTTATTCGGCAAATGCAAACTTTTCATTTAGAGTGTACTGTTATCATTCCTAGGTACAAAAATTCACCGTGTTACCTGTCAATGTGTTTGCGAAAACATTCATCCCTTGCCACTGACGCACATTTATAATCTGCTTCGCGTCCTCTTGTAAGTGCAAATAAAACAAAGGCGTGTAAACGTCCCACAAAGCAGGTACTTCTGCAATCCTGAATCCCAATAAATCTGACAAGTGTCAGAACCAGTCTCCGTCCACATCAACGAACTTGTACTGCATAATTTATAAGGTGAATTTACGACAATCCTTGCTTAAATAATACATTGATGATTTGTTAAATGTCTTTGTTTAATAGTGACCCGTTTGAACCTAAAAGTTCCATACAATATTTATTATCCAGTCAAGTCTTGAAATATTACTAAATTAAGCTATTTTCCAGGCATTTTCAGCGAAGCTGCTTAAAAAAATCGTAGATATTTTAAAATTGTGGTGGAACGCTGCTCTCCGCAGCAGGAAAGACAACTTGGCGAGATCGTCTGGAGTCGCACCGACGAAGGTGGTTGACTTTTTCAACGACGACCTTGTCCTTATCTCACAACAAATTAACTTTTTCAATTAGTCGGGTTTTTCGAGCGACGGCACACCCACCCGAGATTTCACACGAAAATCGTTTTTTTTGCCCGCCGACGAACGCGATGAAATTTTCAATTTTCCAATTATACCGACTAATATTTGTGGCGTTACCGACCGGCCAATCGGAACGTTCACAAACCGATGATCGCCTTGTGTTTATTTTCGACGATGTTATCTAACGCGGAGTAATGTTTCAACTTTCCAAATCCGTTCTATTTCGTTAACCTTAGCATTGTAGCTGCCGAGAATGTGGAATCTCCTAAAAACGAGTTTGCGGGAATTAAATTCGATCGTGAAAATTACGAGTTTTGGTTCCAGTTAACTGTAAAATATAAGATTTACGACGGATGTTTATTTATATGACTTTGGTCACGTAAAAAGGACGAGCGCGGAAAGACCAATATTAATTACGCATCGTTGGGAATACGAAACGAAGATTGTTCGTTTTCTTGTAACCGACTTGTAACGACGTGAGAGTAACGCTCTTATGGCAACAACAATAAATAAAGAGCAGACTTCCAAAACGCGTTTTGTGCTACCGTCAATTAGCACTGTGTATTTTTGTAACACTATTATTACTGTCGATAAGTTAATTCATTATATTTAATTGCAACATTTTTTTTTTATTTCGTTAAAACATATAAAATTCATAAATTTGAAAATGAGTGCCTTTTAAATAAAATTTCTTCTTCTTTTGACAATCTTTTGCCTTTCTCATATAGAACTTTTAATCTATCAAGGAAGTCCGACAAATCCTTAAATAATCTTATAAAAAAAAAAAATCCATTTTTGATTTCCCTGATCTTCGATCATTTTCAAATAAAAATGAACGCGAACTTTTATCTTTAGCCAAAAAAGTTGAAGCAATGGTCTCTGATTTCGACATTAGAGGAGCTGTTAAACTTTTTTCTTCGGTTGATTCTTTGGCTCCTTTCAATGAAGACGTTGCTGAAGAACTTGAGAGTAAACACCCTTCACCTTCTCGTGAACTTTTCTTCCCTGATGCCTGCACCCATCAGCAGAAACAATACAACAGCCGTTCTATTAGTTCAATAGAATCTGATTATACAGATTATTCACCCCAACCATTAATTTTATAAAGAGAACTATGGGTGATGTATGCAATTATGTATCAACAAGTTTTTAATTTATAAACTTCAGAGCTTATTTGCATAAAAAAATACAACAAATTTTTCCACCGTCGCGTCGTATGTATCTAACGAGAGTTTAATTACTGCGTAATATGCGAGTACTACATTGTAATGCAATCAAGTGCTCGTGAATTGTATTTGTATATATTTAACTACTCGACCAAGCGTAACTCTTGATATTAAATACCATTGCGCTACTTGAATTTACATAATAACGGAACAAATAAATTATTACTATTATAATGGTAAACATTGTTCGTGTGTCGGCCCACACTCCCTGCTTGTAAGTGTACGAGACGGATATTAATTATTATATATATTTTGCGTTAAAAACACGAGGAAAATATTCGCTGGAAATACATTAAGAAAATTGACAGTGGCAGTGTTCGTAATTCACTAGTCTAGAGTCTCCAGACAAACCGATTACATACGTATAGACTCGACGAGTCTGCACTCGACACATTTATTACTTTCTCATACTTTATGTAAAGTATAAGAATTGATTGCATTAAATTGGTATAAAAATAAATTCACCGAACTCCATGAAAGTGTCAACGATGCATTTTATTCGAAAAGCACTTTTTCGAACAAACATTTGGAGTCATAATAATTTTATTAAATCGTCACATATTGATTGTGCCGGCGGTTTAAAAACAATCCAATGCAATGAACCCAATCTTACGAAAATATCCAAACCCAACGCAATGCAATGTTTTTTTTTTTTAAGAAACAAATGTTTGCAGTTTCTGGGAATTGAAAATTTTTGTAAAATTTTGTCGTAAGACAAATTTATTGGATCTAAGATATTCAAAAAGAAGCCCAATTCAATCAAACTTAACTAAATTGTTTAAAATGCCGTTTGGTGTTTTTTTCTTAAAGAAGAAAATGGATTTTTTCATACTCACACATAATTGGAACTACAAGAACTGTATCAAATTTGGACGTACGATTAATTGGACGAAAGATATTCGAAACAAATCCCAGGTCAACGTAACTTAACTGTCAAACAATGTTTTTTTTATGAGATATGTTAGGCTCGTAATTGAAATTAAAGAATTTTATTCGGCCAAAGATATTTAAAAAAATAAGCCCAACTCGATCAAACTAAACCCTGAAAATATCGTAAATTTTTTTTTAAGAAGCAAATTTTTTGATTCATCATTGACTAAACATATTCTAAATTAAGTTCAATCCAATGCAACTTAACTAAACCCTGCCGATATGTTTGTGGTTTTTTTAAGCAAACATTTTTTTTCAGACTTAGAATTTCAATAATTTTAACAAAATTGGAAGTATGTATGACAAATAGATTGGACCACAAAAATGAACCAAAAATAACCCAACAAGCATGCAATTAAATTTTTAAAATGTAAAAGATGACGAGATTTTTTAAAGCAAACGTTCGAATCACAAAATTTTTATTCGATTATGTACGATAAATAGATTCTGCTGAAGTGATCAAAAATGAATCCAACCCAAATCCATGAAAATATTACCCAGTTGAGTTTGTTTTGTTTCAGGAGTCGTGTCTGCATTTAATTTCGCCAGTTACGACGTTTGGCACTAACAAATGTAGATTCGACATTCGCCAAAAACTCGAAAATCGTAAAAAATGTAGATACGACTTTTATGCCTAACAGGGCAGAATTACAGAATTATGCACATGAATGACAAACATTCCATATTCGACTCGCACAGGGAAACATTTACCACACAAGTGTAACTGCGAAAAATTCCATTTGCAACCGATTGTGCTAATTGTGCGAATTATGCCACCAATTACGTTAAATCTACGTTTTTACCAGTTTCCCTATTCCACATTTTGCAAACTACGCAGGCTCGTCGACCTCGCACAGCCGAAAAAGTTACGGAGGTGGAATTCGAAAAGCGAAGCCAACGTTCAATTGTACGATTGTAACCACGTGATTTACGATCCGCGGTCATCGTGGGCACGTAGAACACGCTTAGACTTGGGCTACCTGATACTCGAGCAGTTTTTATGCTCTCGTAAATGTCGATTTTTTGTTGTCGACCGACGATTGTTATCGAGACGCTCGTGATTTGTTTGATATTTATTTGAATCGCTGTTTGTTTTTCACCGTTCGATTTGACATTTTCGTTGACAGGTTTTTGTTTGCTTTTTGTCGTGTCCATTTTTCGAAATACGTTATCGATTTCAGATTTTCCCCGCTACGTTTATGTTACAATCTTACATGTTAGAAGTTCGTCGTAGAGTCGTGCTGGACGACGAAGAGTAACGCAAGAGCGAGAAAATCGGCTCTTAAGGCGAAATGCAGTTAGAGACCCGGAAGAACCACCACGCGCCGTTGGAATAAATTGGATAAGAGCAATTGGCCATATGGTATCCATGAGCACGATTCATCGCCGAATACGCACGTTTGGACTACGTTCTTATCGTCCTTATGTTCGTTTACCTCTAACAAGAGAACGTAAAGCCATCAGACTTCACTGGTCAGAAAATATTGGGTTCCTGAATGGAATGCGATCCTCTTCAGCGACGAATCAAGATTTTGCTTATGGCACTCTGACGAACGAAGGATTAGGCGACCTGGGGGTCAGAGGCAAAATTTACGGGGGGGGGGGGGGCAATACGCTATGGAAGAATATCTCGCCTGGTATTCATTCCAGGCACACTAAACGCCAGACGTTACATTGATTCAGTGTTAGAACCTGTGCCATTACTACAAAACCTTCCGGGAGCAGCCTTCCAGCAAGATAATGCGCGGTCCTCGCACTGCTCATGTAACGTCAGCTTTCATAGAAGAGAACAACATCAATATGTTGCCCTGGCCACCAACATCACCAGACTTATCCCCCATTGAACATCTCTGGGATACGATCGAAATATTGCGGCGTTTACCCCAACCTCCCAACACCTTAGAAGAGTTGAGTCGACAGTTTCAGATAGGCTGGGACGAGGTACCTCAAGAGGATATCAATAATCTAATTTCCGGTATGCCCAGAAGGATGTAACTCATTATTACCTTTATAATCATTAAATGTTATTAGTTCTTCTTGAAAATGTAATCATTCGTTTTTCTACGTGCACTAGATATTTTCACCAAGTTTCATCATTCTACGCTCAGTGGTTCGGGGTGGTCGATTTTATTTGCTTCGCTGGCGCTGCTTAAATATTCACATATGTAAAATTCGATTATACTCGTACGCATCCTTGAAAACATTTGATATAAATGTCACGATGCATTAAGAAATTTTAAGCTCATTTCCATAATGACAATCAATACGCGAAATATACTAAAACGTTTTTCATCGCAGAGAACCAGTTTTTTCGCGAGCGTTCTTTAACAGCCAACCGCCCTTGATTCGCCCGTGAATTAACCCACCGTTTTCAGTCAACAAATAACATTTAAGCGCCGCAACAACAAAAACTCCCCAACCTTGCGAGCCAATTAACTCCGATAGCTTCGAAAACTAATCAAGACCGAACGAAACAAATAAGTCGCGCGCATACGCAATGTATTTTTTCTGTTCGAAATGCTAATTTTTACACCGTTAAGCCAGATAATAGGCGACTATTTAAAACGATTTATTTATAAATGGCAATGCCCTCGGTCAAAGAAAACACACAACACACACACGTACGTATTAAGTTCAAGGTGATTTGTTGTCATTTTGGGTCTACCCCGCGTACACAACACCTGGGGGTGAAATTTCGTGTGAATAAATCATGCCCCGACTTTATTTTTTTTTTCCGAATTCGAATTTGTCGTATCCGCAACGTCCCAGGCGATTCAGGTTCTACCGGACTTTTCGGACTATAAGAGCGAGCCCGATGGCTCGAATAAACATTTGTCGACTGGGTTCCGTTGGTGATTTTTGTGTACGATTTTTGTATTTTTCACTGCGGTTTGTGCCATTGTAGATTTTGCTTTGGAAACGTTGTGTTGTGATTCGTGCGGGGAATTTATTTGGTTTGTACGTTTCGAAATTTTAATGTTCAGTTTAAATTTCTTCCTTCATGTTGTATAAAAAGTAACGCGAAGGGCGAGTCGTTTTGGTTTCCTTTGGGCGATTTTCGCGCACTGTAAATTTTACCACTGATTTGTGCAATTTTGTGGGAGATACAACAAAGTAGAGCATTTTTTTTTATTCTTTCACGAAGAAATATAAAAAGATTCATTGGATGTAATTGTGAATTTTTTAATTTTTTAGCATACAATATGTTTTTTTTTTGTTATTTTGGCCATTTTTGCAAATTTGCGTTTATTTGCATTTGGGAATATTGATATTTTTCAAATTGACTGCCAGTGAGTCATTGAGTCATTGAGTCACAACATAAACAATTTGGAAATTGAGCAAATTTTGCGGTTTGACGGTCGCATACCGCCGCAACAAACCCGTGTCGAATGCGTTTGTATTTTTAATTCGTACGGAGCAGACCTTAACGGGCGAACCCATAGAGAATTTTAACGCGACCATTGTTGTCTTTGAATATATTGGTCAGTGGCACTCACGTATTCAATACGTTTTCATTCGTTTTGTTGCCACCATTGCCACGATATTTGCATGTCTTTCGGTATTGTGTGTGTGTGTGCGCATTCATATTAAGTCTTTTCAGCAGGTTACAATTTTTACGGTGTACACCAGGAAGACGAGTTTTCTATGTGTGCAACGAACGTGAGGCTTGGGCTCGCGTAGAATGGACGCATATATTTTGGTGAGTGCATTAATTTTTTAACGTTGATTTCCCCGAGCGAGATATTAAATGAAATGATTTTTTTCTACTCCAACGATATCGTTTAGCCTTAACGTCAACTCAACGTCCAAAGTGGACGTTCTGTTGTGATAAGTTGTTTCGATACAAAAATGTAGTCATAACGGGTTACATTTTTAAAATTGATTGAGTTGACTTTAAACTATAATTTTAAATAAGATTCGCATGGACAAATAGGCAGAGAATTGAAGGAAAATCACCCGCGTAAAATTATAGGGGGTGAAGGCCGTCCAAAGTCAGATTTTTGTATTACACATAACATTCGTCGATGTTTGGGATAGTTAGTTATAATGAGTGGAGCGTTTAATTCGCCCTCCTCTGCGACCGCAAGGGTCCATTGTAGCTCACAACTATTTATAGTTCACCCTCAAATCCCATTCTCTTTAAATAAAGGGGGATTTTAGAGTGTGAGATTTTGTCAAGTTCTCCCAGCTTCAGTTTTGTCTTACCAAAGACTGTGAACCTGATTTTGCCCCCGGCGGGGCAGGCACACATGACGTGCTCGGCTGTTTCCTCGGTTTCAAGGCATAGTCGACACTCAGTGGCCTCAGCTTCTCTCAACCTATGCATGCAGGGCTGTTAGAGTGCGCAGGTCTTTCCCGCCAACAGTGTTTAGTCGAAGACGCTAAAATCAGCTCAAAATTGTAATGCGACACCAGATAATGTTGCGAACGCGAAACCTCATTGATACATCCGATATTCAAACGACGACGAATATTTAATGGCAGTGTGTTATTACACCCGAACAGTCAATCTATAACGCAAAGATAAATTTAAAAAATTAACATATATTTTGATGTTAATTTTTTTTGGCGATGCGATATTTCTTATGGGTGTTTACTACATTAAATTATATTGTATTACATGGTACGAAAAAAAAAATTGTATCATAACACCAGCGGATCGCATGCGATATGAAAAAAATTGCACGTGCAACCACGCTGAACACTGAATTGCTTGTGATCGATAATCGTCTTAAATGAATGGCGAACTCGTTGGTCAGAACGTGATGTAGGCTGACGTTGCGCCGCTTGTAGGTTTTCTTTAAAAAAAAATTCTTTTCTACCAGTTCCATATTCTGATTTGTTAAAAAAAAACGGAAATTGTTGTAAAATAAATTCCACGTCTAACGAAATACGAGTGTTGTTGTTATTATGGCAACAAATTAGTATCGTTAACAATGTTTATACATATGTTTCGTTACGTGTAAGAGCTTCGTCTATAGGCTAAAACACAATGTACAATATATCATCATATAGGCAACCTCCATGGACATAGTGTAAAGTCGCTGAAATTTATTTTCAACGTCTTTATTGCCGACAGCTGCGGAGTAGTTGCAAGTCTGGATAAGTACCAACTTTGTTGATAGGAAAAGACCTCTGCAATTATATGGCAGTAAGAGTGTGTGGGTATTCATGTCTAGGTGGCAGTGCTACTACTGATGTTTGCAAGACTCGATGCAACTTCAACGAATGTATGTGTGGTGGTCTGATGTGCCCATGTAGAGCGAAACAACAATAATTTCACAGTTTAATGAAAAGAAGATCCTATAAACGCAAAAGGCATTGTAATGGATACGTGGAACTTTGTAAATCATATTTTAACTTTCTTGTTTTTAAATTCTATATTTCAGATATGTGCCCTGACGGTATTGTGTTGCCTTAACCTGACCGATCAGAGATCATTTCGCGCCAAAAGGGCGGCGTTGCACGTTCCTCCGTCGAACAAACCGACGTTTTTAAGAGACGCCGTCGAAAGGCCCCCGGGGTCGTCGTTCGCGGACAAAAGTGCGTCATACAAAGAAGAATTCGGATCGAAAGCGCTGCCTTTGAGAACGGCAGTGGAAAGCGTTCCGGACGCGTGAGTACATCCACGAACTTGTAACGATCGAAGCAAAAAAAATCGCAAATTTCAGGATTCATTCGTCCAGGCGGCTGCCGCTCAGGGACGCCGTCGAAAAGCGCCCTCCGCCCGACGAAGTGGAAGAGAACTTCGAATTCAGAAAATGGACGTCGAACGTCGACCAACATTCGCAAAACGTGGCGCCCGGATTTTTCACCCCGCCGATTCGCACTCCCTATGTGCCGTTGGGCGTTTTTCAGAACGTCGTCGGATTGCATTCGCAAACGTACAGGTTTGGCGACGCTCCTGGTATACTGGTGTACCAGGCCGACGGAGAACGGAATTTTTATGGAAATAGTCCGTTTTTTCGGTCAGAAACCGTATTGAAAAAACGAGAAGGTACGATCGTGTCCGACTAAATCTGGGATAACTGGTGTAATAATGTAGCTCTCAATTTCACACAAGTTTTTTTGTTGCGTTGTATTTCTGGGTTTTAGAATTATTATTAATTTATTACTAGATTTCATTAAATATTTTGGTAAAAATTAAAAAATAGAATATCTATTATTTTTTTTTCTAATTATTTTTCTACTTTAGATCGATATTGAATGTGTTTGCATTGCAGGGAAGCTGCATCCATATGAACCGTTCGGACATCCCGATAAAAAAGTTGTGTGTTATGTGGATGGTTCTGCAGTGCGACGTAAGGAGCCTATGCCCTTCGGTCCAAGTGATTTGGACGCATCGGCTTGTACCCATGTCATTTACGCTTTTGCTACAATAAATCCCGTTGACTTTACAATCGAACCAATCGATAAAGAATACGAAGTTATTCAAGGTACGTTACAAAGTTTGATGCAATAGATAAGTCGTGAATTATTATATGTTATATGTTAGTACATTAATGATAATTGACCTGAGAAGCTATCAAAGTTTCGATAATTTGCAAATTCTTGCAACTAATAAAATGGTCGATACATTAAATTTGTCTAAAATGCCATTTAGTTCAAATTATAAAAATAGTTGAAAGTCTAGATTGTCAAAAATGGCAAAAAAATCAATTTACAGAAGGGCAAAAATCTCAAATAAAGTAGAAACAAAGAAATAAATTAAAATAATCGAAAATAGTAACCATTGTCGAAAATGATGAAAGTGTAAAATTTAAAATTTGCCAGATAAAATTGTTTAAAAGCGTTAAAAGTTCAAAAAATGGAAAGCGACGCACAAACTATACATAAAAAAGTAAAAACAGTTTTCTTTTATTTCTTTATTTTTTCGGGCGTATTGAGCTTTCGAAAATTAATTCGTGTCGTTTCGTCTTCAAATTGTATTTGGATTGAGATTTGATGTGTAGATGTCAATTCGACAAGAATTATTTCTTCTTGCGTTTCAGGTGGTTATCGGTCCTTCACTCAATTGAAAAACAAGAACCGCGACTTAAAACTATTGATATCAATAGTCGGCGATCTCGGTGAAGGGCGCGGCCTTTTCGGCGATCTGGTGCAAACGCAAACGAGGAGAGTCAATTTTATAAAATCCCTCGTATCCTTCATGAAACTGTACGGTTTTGACGGAGTGGACTTACACTTGCCTACGCCGGATCATTCGGGAGGCGGGGCGATCGACGACAGAAACTTTGCTCTCTTCCTGGAAGATCTCAACAGAACCTTAAAGCTCGGCGACTACCTTCTCACTGTGACGGTTTCCTCGTCGAGATCCAAGATCGAAGATGATTTTCTAATAACCGTTTTAGAAAACACGGTGGACTTGGTCAATTTGCAGACGTACGATTTCGAGTGGGAGAGGGACGGCGCGGACGGACACGACGAGTCATCGGCTCGACCTGACCGGAAAAATTTCGCGGGCTTTCAGAACGACGTGGTATAATAGATACGATCGGCGTCAAAATTATTGCATCACTTTAGGCCACTGCGTGCATTTTTTTAGTTAAGGAAAATTTAGCCATTCACTCACGAGACAATAGAAATCGTAAACTCTGCCACACCAGCATTTACTTGCACTATTCACTAAAATCTCTATTTGGGATTTATACCCTACATTTGTTACTCGTAATTTTTTTCACAACAATTAATAACAGACTCTGCTAAAGGATTTCATCGCCTTTTAAAAAATATATCGGTAGCAAAAGTGGTGCGATCATTTTGCTAGTAAAAAAAATTAATCATTTAACTATCAAGCTTCCCACAAAATGCATTCATTTTACCAGGACTTTGCTGTCAGTCACTGGTTACAACGGGGGATCTCCGCACAAAAAATCATTTTGGGTGTACCGTTCTACGGCAAGTCGTTTACCCTACGGGACGACAATAATACGACAATAGGTGCACCGATAAAAGGGCCCGGGCGTGAAGGATATTACACACAAAAAGCAGGCTTATTGGCCAACTTCGAAATTTGCGATATGATACTGAATGATGGCTGGCGCGTGATGCACGACTCCACCGGATCACCGTATGCAGTTAACAAGGATCAATGGATCAAATACGAGACACCTGCGAGCATCAAGGAAAAGGTAAAAGAATTCATTTTAACATTTTGTTTAAAAACATCTCCAATCGATTAATTCGAAAAGAGCGTTTAAATAGCACCACGTATTTTCATTGAAGTTAGTTTTTCATTTGAGCGTGAATCACGATAAACAATTATTAAACAAATTACACACGAAGTTCACAAGGAAAACAAACAAGTGATCCTGATAAATAATTCAAATTAATTTGTGACAAATTCGGTGATTTTTTTTTATTGCTTTAGGTGTTGTACGTCAAGGAAAAAAATCTCGGCGGCGTGCACGCCTGGACAGTAGATTTGGACGATTTCAAAGGTTTGTGCGGTGCAAAATGGCCCCTGCTCAATTCGATCACTTGGCATTTGAACGGTGAGACCGGAGAAAATTCGACGAGCCAACACTAATATTTCACTTGCAGGCAAAATGATATCGTCGGGTAGCGGTAAACTTGCAGCGCCATCGGGGGAATGCGACACCGATGGTCTCCACAACGATCCAAAACACTGCGCTCATTATAAAGTGTGCCGCGGAGGTTTTGGCCACAAAATGAAGTGTGCAGGGGGCAGTCTATTCAATCCGAATACTGGAAATTGCGAGCAAATGGATCATGGGCTGTGTCGACCGGGTCAAATTGTTTTTTTGCCGGCCAGACGGAGAGAACTGAACCGAATATTAAAAACGGGGAAGCTCGTCAGAGAAAAACCCAAGGTGAATTGCCCCTAAAACTATAATCAATTTCATTTACATTTACAGTTAAAATTAATGTCATACCAAATCGTAATTTTTTATAGTCGTATTGCTAGTTTCATTAAAATACATTTATTAAGATTTCCGAAAAATCCACGGTGGGAAAAAAATATTCAAACCAACCCAACCCAATCCAACGTAACCCAAACTGAATTTTATCTCGCAATGAATTTTCGCCCAGGTTGTGTGTTACTTCACGAATTGGGCTTTCTATCGAAAAAACGGGGGCAAGTTCGTCCCGGAAAACGTCGATCAACGCTTGTGCACTCACGTAGTGTACGCCTTCGCGAGCTTGGATCCGGATGCGCTGCTTCTGAAAGAATTCGATCCCTGGGCTGACCTGGATAACAGTGAGAACGTCGTCGGCTTGAAACGTACACATGACAACGGCGATTTTTGTAGATTTGTACCAGAGAGTCACCGCGCTGAAGGGCACGACGGTGATGCTCGCGTTAGGAGGGTGGACGGACTCGGCCGGAGACAAATACTCGCGACTAATCGGGGACGGCACCGCTAGACGTAAGTTCGTCGTGGGCGTCGTCGGTTTTCTGAAGAAGCACGGATTTCGGGGGCTTCACTTGGACTGGAATTATCCGGTGTGTTGGCAGAGCAACTGCAAAAAGGGGCCCGCTTCCGACAAGAATAATTTCAATAAACTCGTACTGGTAAGCGCCATGTGAAAATGTTCACTGATCCCTTTGATCCAAAGATTAAAATTTTAGCCCAGGTGTAAAGTATATGAATATAAATATATATATATATATATATATATATATATATATATATATATATATATATTAACTTGAAATGCTGCCCAAAGACTGATAGGGAGATACAACAAATATACATAAATGAAAATGTAGAGAATTAAATTTGTTAATTGAAATCGCATCGACCCATATTCTTTTTAGTTTAGAAACGGGCCGAGTTCAAAGTTGCAAAGATATTTTTCGACTTTGAACGCCTCCATCTTTGAAACCGGGACATATGCTATCCATACGATTCCGTTAACAAATTTAGTTGTCTACAAGTTTTCATTTTTATCGATACAAGTATTAATGATAATACTTGTATCGATAATTGATAATAATTTATCAACAACTTAATTCACCTAATTTCCATCTTGTTATGTCGCTGGTCCTTCACACGAGCAGTCTTACAGCGGCTTAATTATTATGTTACATTTAAAGTCAAGTAATGATTGGTAATTAATCTTAGGCGCTGAAAGAAGAATTTAATAAAGAATCGCCCGCTTTGGTATTGGCGGCAGCGATTTCGGGTTACAAAGAAATCATAGACGCCGCTTACAACATCCGCGTGATCTCCCAATCGTTGGATTTCATGTCGGTCATGACTTACGACTATCACGGCAGCTGGGAGAGACAAACCGGCCACGTCAGCCCTTTAAATAGTGCCCCGGGCGACAAATATCCTCAATACAACACAGTTAGTGCGAACAATTTCTTCAAATAACCTCATCTACCATTAATTTTACATTCGCAGAATTTCACGATGGATTATTTGGTCAGATTGGGCGCCCCGCGCGAAAAACTCGTAGTCGGAATTCCGTTCTACGGTCAGACATTCACGTTGGCCAAAGAAGGCCACCAGACTGGCGTCGCCGCTACTGGGCCCGGAACGCCGGGAGAATACACCAATCAGCCGGGAATGTTGTCGTTTTACGAAGTGTGCAACAGAGTGAGGTACCAAAGGTGGAACGTCGATAGGGATTTGCACGGTTCGTCCGGACCTCACGCTTATTACAGGAACCAATGGGTGGGATACGACGACGTGCAGTCGGTCGAGGAAAAAGTACGGAAAAAGAAAATGTCGGAAAATCGAAAGTAATGTGTTTTTCGTAGGCGAAGTTCATTGAATTTTCGGGATATGGTGGCGCGGCGGCTTGGACGATAGACTTGGATGATTTCAACAACGAATGTTGCCAGGGATCCTTCCCGCTGCTTCAGGCCATAAACCGTGGTTTGGGACGTCTGGTTGGAAAGGTTCAAAACGACTGTGCCAAACCACCACCGCCCGTCACACCACCAGCTCCGATACTAACAACTGGCGTGGATAGCGGAGCTGCGTCCGTTACGACGCCCATTTCCCCCGATTGGTCGGAAACGACGACGCAAAAAGTTACCACCACGACAACGTGGAAACCGACCAATACACCAACCACCACCACCACGAGGAAAACAACAACGGAATCCTGGTGGCAGCCAGACGTGAGCACAAGACCACCGCCAGCCATAGTCATGCCGGAAGTTGATCAAAAGCCTCCAACTAAATGTGAAACCGGGCATTACTACCCGCACTTGCAAAATTGCAATGCTTATTACAGGTGCATCTTGGGCGAGTTGAAAAAGCAATACTGCGCAGGCTCGTTGCACTGGAATAAGGACAGAGGCATTTGCGATTGGCCTCAAAATGCACACTGCACGCAAAAAAATTGTAAGTACGGAGTCGTTTAGTAGATTGTACAGTCACAGAATTTACGAGTCAGCGACGCACTTTTAACATTTAATTGTAAAATTATTATGCATTCACAGTCCGAACAGTTTCTTCTCCTCTAGTCCATAACCATAACAATTTAAGAAAAAAAAACACGTACAATGAATTTTCCGTAAATCATTTTCTCAGCTACCACCGACGGCATACCGGGCGACAACGATTCGGCGACCACGACTTTCAAACCTACTACGACCCGTCGAACAACCACAACGACCCAACAGCACTGGCAGACCACTCTTGAAACGACAACCGCTTATCACCCATCACCGGTTGTGACCACCGTAAAGCCAACCACCGCAAGTTTGGAGAACTGCGACAACGGTCAATATTACCCGCACGAAGAGTGCCACAAATTTTACGTCTGCGTAAATGGTCAGCTTGTTTCTCAGCTCTGCGCGCCCGGTCTGGTGTGGAACGAGCAGCATTCCATGTGCGATTGGAGACACGCCATCGATTGTGGCAGTAGACGGACTTTCGGGCAAACGAATAACAGACTCGTCGTTCAACGTAAGTAAAACGATTTTTTTATTAGTATATTTAACGTATAAGTACCAAAATACATCGTACTGGGTATAAGGAACAGTAAACAGTGGCATTGAATCGCAACATTTATTTACTAGTTAAATTGTTGGAACATGTACATGAACAATATGAATTAATAATTTATAAATCAAAATTCACAAATTTAACAAAACCACATTTGTGGTAGGGTTTTCTTGTATTTATAAATTTTTAATCAGAAGTTATTTTCATCTTTAAAAAGCACAGTCTCCCCCAATCTATTTTAATAAATATTTTTAATAATTGATTGCGAAGATTTTGTTCGGTTGGGATGGATTGGGTTGGGTTGGGTTAAATTTCTTTCATTCCCCCTTTCGCCCCCTTCTTCAATACACCACTACGACCAAGATTCTCATTTTAATTCGGCCTTCTATTCTATTCTATTCTACAATTTATTACATTTCAGTCTTTTCTATAAATTTTTATTTTTCGTAGTATTATATATTTCAATATTTTTCGAATTATATTTCTAGGCATCGGTTACAAACCATATTCATCCTGCAACGTTGGATCATTCGCCGCTTATGAAGGTGACTGCTCGCAATATCTGATTTGTCTGTGGGGAAAATTCGAATCGTTCAATTGCGCCCAAGGACTGCATTGGAACGACGTGAGTACTTCACATTAACTCAGTTCACGGTTTACACAATCTTTTCGTAAACAGGACAAGAAAATATGCGACTGGCCTAGCAATGCTCGTTGCACCGACAGTATTACCGGCACCATCGACACAGATGAGGGAATATTGGGCGTTCCCGAAGGTCCGTTTAATGAAATCCAACCACCGGAACAGGGGAAACCGCCAACAACCCAGAAACCAGCGACAGCCGTGACCACGGAAACTCCACACGAACTGCTGCCGCCCTTATCGGGTTACTTCAAAATCGTCTGTTACTTCACAAACTGGGCGTGGTATCGGCGAGGAATCGGCAAATACACACCCGAAGATATAAACGCCGATCTTTGCACGCACATAGTGTACGGCTTCGCCGTCCTGGATTACGAGAATCTCATCATCAAGGCGCACGATTCATGGGCAGACTTCGACAATAGTAATCCCCGCGCGAGTAGCCAAAATTCCAAAACTAATTTGATTTTTTTAGGATTTTACGAACGCGTCGTCGAATACAAAAACAAAGGAAAGAAGGTGTCTTTGGCTCTGGGCGGTTGGAACGACTCGCAAGGCGACAAGTACTCGCGACTGGTCAACAATCCCAGCGCGAGGGCCCGGTTCGTCAAGCACGCGTTAGAATTCCTAGAGAAGTACAATTTCGACGGATTGGATCTCGACTGGGAGTACCCGAAATGCTGGCAGGTGCGAACGTAAAGGCGATTTCCGCGCTCGGTGTTGTAATTTCGCGTTGCAGGTCGACTGCAAGAAAGGGCCGGATTCCGATAAGGCCGCCTTCGCGGAATTCACGACCGAATTACGAGAGGCCTTCAAACCGAAAGGTCTTTTGTTATCGTCGGCGGTTTCGCCGAGCAAAATAGTCATCGATGCCGGATACGACGTTCCGACGATCGCCAAAAATTTGGATTGGATCGCCGTCATGACCTACGATTTCCACGGCCAGTGGGACAAACAAACTGGACATGTTGCGCCTTTGTACGTTCATCCGGAGGACGAAGTCGCATTCTACAACTCGGTAAGCCGTTTGAAGCTGTTTTTTTTTTAACAGATTTAATAAACGAACGGCTCATCAAAGAATAATAGCTGATCCAAAGTCTAATCAATATTCTTGCTTTGCTATTTTATGAGACGTACTTGTGCCTACCTATTAAATATTATTATGTTTTTTTTCTTTTTCCAAGAACTTCTCGATAAATTACTGGATATCTGAAGGCGTCCCGCGTAGGAAAATAGTGATGGGGATGCCGTTGTACGGCCAATCTTTCCAATTGGAGAAGGAATCCGACAACGGTCTCAACGCAAAGGCGCCCGGTCCGGGCCAAGCGGGAGAATTCACGAGGGCGGCGGGCTTCCTAGCTTATTACGAAATCTGCGACAAGATCAGAAATCACGGATGGAAAGTCGTACAGGATCCAAAGCGCAGGATGGGACCGTACGCCTACAAAGGCAACCAGTGGGTGTCGTACGACGACCGAGAAATGATACACATAAAGTCCGAGTACATCAGAAAAATGGACCTGGGCGGCGGAATGATTTGGGCATTGGATTTGGATGATTTCAGAAATAGGTATGTGTCGCACTGGCACATAAGTGACGATTCTTACGTGGTGATATTTTTCACAATGTTCTATGTAGTTGCCAACGTCTAGTTGCATATTTATCCAATAATACTTGGTTCCTATTCGTTTGCACGTTTCATTGATTTTGCAATGGTTAGTTTTTTATTCGTGATGTGCTTGAATAATTTCTAGCTTTTCGTCTTTATCTGCGACGATTTTTTGACCGTTTAATACAACCACATTTTCGGAGCCTGTATATGAGAAATATACGATATATGTAAATTTTAATGTAGTATTTTCCTTGTGTCGCATATTCGATCATAAATTCCAATAGTTTTCCAATATAACATCGGTCTCTGGTATTTTTTTTACGATGAAATATTGCAAGCCACCACGCATAATTAAGCTCAGTTACGATTTTCCCCACCAGATGCGGAGAAGGCAGGCATCCACTGTTGACCACGATAAGAAAAGTACTGGCTAATCCAGGCAACGGTGGTTTTGAAGCCGTGGAAGAGGATATTCAGGAACCAACTTACGTCGAAGAACAACTCATGCCGCAGTCCACAACCGTCTCTCCGTTGGTGGATAAAAATTCGCAATTCAAGGTGGTGTGTTACTTCACAAATTGGGCTTGGTACAGACAAGGAATTGGGAAATACGTACCGTCTGATATTGACCCAGACTTGTGCACGCACATAGTGTACGGGTTCGCTGTGCTGGATAAGGACCAACTTATCATCAAACCACATGATACCTGGGCCGATTTCGACAACAGTAAGTTTTAATCTTTAGCTTCGCGTTGCGTACACGTTGATGATTTTTCGTTAAAGAATTCTATGAAAAGGTCACCGCGTATAAAGCGAAAGGAATTAAAGTATTAATAGCCATCGGTGGTTGGAACGATTCCGCCGGAGACAAATACTCCAAGTTGGCGAATAGCCCATCCGCAAGAAGAAGATTCATCAACCATATCGTGGAGTTCATAGAAACGCATAATTTCGACGGTCTGGACCTGGATTGGGAATATCCGAAATGTTGGCAGGTAATTTAATTTAATTTACGCAAGTCACTCCTTATACCCATATATATATTTTTTTTTTGTTGCGTTACGATTGATTTTAGGTCGACTGCAACAAGGGGCCGTCATCTGATAAACCTGCGTTTGCTTCTCTCGTTGAGGAACTGCACCACGAATTCCGACCAAAAGGTTGGTTGCTATCGTCCGCTGTTTCTCCTAGTAGGAGAGTAATAGACGCAGGATACGACGTGCCAGCTCTGTCCAAGTATTTAGATTGGATCGCGGTGATGTGTTACGATTACCACGGACAATGGGACAAAGTTACAGGACACGTCGCGCCCATGTACGCCCACCCAGAGGACATAGACGCCACGTTTAACACGGTAATAAAATTACAGCTTAAAAATTTTTTTTTTTTAATAACATTTCGTAGAACTTCACCATAAACTATTGGATAGAACTCGGTGCGGATCGGAAGAAATTGGTGATGGGTATGCCCATGTACGGACAATCATTTTCCCTGGCAGATAATCAAGAACACGGACTTAACGCACCGACTTATGGAGGTGGGGAAGCAGGGGAAGAAACGAGAGCCAGGGGTTTCCTGTCGTACTACGAAGTAAACTACATTTCTTAAATAAATCTTCTTTTCAACACATTTGAAAAATTTTAGATCTGCACGAATATAAAGAAGAGAGGTTGGACTGTGGTGCGCGATAGGAAAGGACGGATAGGTCCCTACGCCTACCTCAAGGACCAATGGGTGTCTTTCGACGACGTCGCAATGATCCAACACAAGTCCGAGTACATCAAGGCGATGGGTCTCGGCGGCGGCATGATCTGGGCGTTGGATTTGGACGACTTCAAAGATATCTGCGGTTGCGAGGAATACCCTCTCTTGAAAACTATAAACAGGGCGCTGCGCGGATATACCGTGCCGGCACCGCGGTGCATTTTGGAGGAGGCCACGATCAAACCGGTTAAAATAAAGCCGACGACGCAGAAACCTTCGATTCTTAAACCCACATACGAGCCGGTCACGCAAAAACCACCGTTTGCAACTCCGCCGGAAATTTCGTGCAACGGGCATCTCTTTGTGGAGGACAAAACGAATTGTAACCAGTACTACTTGTGCAATCAAGGTCTGTTGTTATTGCAGGCGTGCCCGGATGGGTTGTATTGGAATAAAGACCATTGTGATTGGCCCGAACATACGCCGTGTCATCCGGATGGGACCACAACTGCGCCGGAAGTTACTGAAGAACCGGGGATTGCTGAACAATTACCGGAAATAACGACGACGACGCGAAGACCTTCGTACCCCGGAACCACGGCGGAACCGGCCGCAGGCGGTTACAAAGTTATTTGTTATTTCACCAATTGGGCTTGGTATAGGTGAGTACAAAACATTTATGCCGAAACACTCCAGAAACCACTACAAGAGTGGTCGACAATTAAACATGATCTATTAGGTAAGCGACCCAATCCGGCGAAACCCAACTCAAATTGATTAATTTGAATCTTGGATCGAGAAATAAACCAATACACAAAACCAAACCCAACCCAACCAAATACAATGCCAAAATTGATTTTTTTACGTTTCTCATTTGTGAAAACTTTAGACGTCAAAATGACTATCAATTCGGTGTCATTACTAAAACGGATTGATGTCGTAGAGACCAGGGCCCGTTCAAGGAATCGAAAGCAATATTGAATTACAGTAAAATTATTAAAAACATCCAAGTGAAATATTTGGCCCAATATTTAATCTACAATTTTATAAATGGAGTCAAAAGACATATATACCTTCAAGGACTCATTGAATCCCAGTGATGCAAACGTAATCCTGGAGGATAGAGTCGTAACAACTGATTCTCCTACTTTGTGTGCGTTGGTGGACAAAAGAGTAAAATCTGTCAGGGCATGTCAGGGCCAATTTGCAATTATGGGTCGTGTTTTGTTGAAACGTTTTAAAAATCATAAAAAGCATAAATCATTAAAAATAAAAGTGTGGGACATTGAATTTTTTTAATTTTAGACAAGGTGAAGGCAAATATCTACCATCTGACATTGACCCAAACCTTTGCACACACATAAACTACGGATTTGCAGTTCTCGATTCGACTTCACTCACCATTAAACCACACGATTCATGGGCTGATATAGATAATGGTAAATAAGATTGATTTTATTTTTTTTTATATATATAACTATTTTCTTCTTCAACTCTTTTGAGTATATAAAGTGTTAACCACAAGGGTAGATAAATCCTTCTATAGGAAATAATGTTTTATTACACATCGATAAAAATTCATTATCTTCTCGAGCGTAATTAGTGTCTCGACTAACGTCTCGACGCTAAAAAAACGCTCTCAAAGATAAAGTACAATTTTATCGTCTTATATAATAAATAAATATGAGTGAAAACTAAATGTGAATGGCCGAGATTTTAAAATCACATTTTATTTTGTTTACCAGCTCCTCGACCCACTTACCATACACTGAAATAGTTTTCGGCGATATGATTTCGGCTTTTCATTCAACCATCTAATATCATCAATGATTATTTGCAGAGTTCTACAAGAAAGTCACGGCACTGCAAGCAAAGGGCATAAAAGTCCTCATCGCACTTGGCGGTTGGAACGATTCACTAGGTGACAAATACTCGCGTTTGGTGAACAATCCACAGGCCAGGGCCAGATTTGTCGACCACGTGTCACAATTCATCGAGAAATGGGGATTCGACGGTTTAGATTTGGACTGGGAGTATCCCAAATGTTGGCAGGTATTTTCCCCAAATTTCCCTTCATCGAGCGACAAACTACAAATTCGGACGCGTTTTTAGGTCGATTGTGATCAAGGACCCGATTCGGACAAGGAAGGTTTCTCCAATCTGGTGAGGGAACTGAGCGGAGCCTTCAAACCGAGAGGTTGGTTGCTTTCGTCGGCCGTATCGCCCAGCAAGGCGGTTATAGATGCCGGATACGACGTGCCGACGCTCAGCAGATACTTCGACTGGATCGCTGTAATGACTTACGATTACCACGGTCAGTGGGACAAGAAAACTGGCCATGTCGCGCCGCTATATTATTATCCCGGCGACGATTATGACTACTTCAACTCGGTGAGCCTCTAGTTCTAGTGCAAGAGAGCTTTGCGGATAAGTGTGGATAATGGTGACTTAAAGCATGAGTTCTGAAAACTCGCAGAGAATATTTTTAATGTTATTCAATGTAGTAATAAGACCAACAGGGAAGTTGACAATTTGATATTTTTGTTAAAAACTATTGTGTTGTAATTGTCAACCACCACAAATTGCCTACGCTTTGAAACTAGACAAAAGAAAACATCAGTAGTAACAGTAAGAACAATATGTTGCGATAAAACCCATCTTATGAAACTCGTCCTTATAGATTATAATTACGTAACGTAAACCTGTGATGTGTAATTTTTGTTTATTTTATACTTCTCAAGTTAACAAACACACTCCCTTCATTGAAGCTCGAGCCTTGCAATTTTTACAGAAAATAGTCAATGTACCACCAACCAAGTATATCTCGGTCATTGCAAAAGGTAGTAAAATAGTCATAACAATCCTGACATCTCCACTATTGCTTCAATGGTTTTTAAATGTACGCTTGCGACCCAAACCCCAAACATATTTTTCATCCCTTTGTTATGGTAAAAACTTAAGACGTTGCCACTGGCCCAAAACACTTTTTTTTAATATGAACAGTTTGCGTGTACTAACGTGAGGGTGTTAACACTGCTATGCAATCACGGAGATCTACTTTAACCCTCTAAATCCGTTGAGACTTGTTTCGCTTTGTTGAAAATAAATAAATTTTTCCCTGGATGTATCAGATGGTGACAGCTGTTTCGTCCTTGAGTTGCATGTAATTTTTTTTTTAATGATGACCAATTATTAATCACAATCTCCTGTATAGAACTTCACGTTGAACTACTGGATACAGCAAGGGGCACATCCTAGCAAATTGGTGATGGGTATGCCGCTGTACGGGCAGAGTTTCAGCCTGGCAGACGCCTCTGAACACGGCCTCAACGCGAAATCCTACGGACCGGGCGAAGCCGGAGAATTCACGAGAGCCGGCGGTTTCTTGGCCTTCTACGAAATCTGCGAGAGAGTCAACCGGAGGTCGTGGACCGTGGTCCGGGATCCGCAGGGGCGAATCGGGCCATACGCATACAGCGGAAACCAGTGGGTGTCTTACGACGACGTCGCCGAAATTAGAAGGAAGGTGAGTGTATTGTTTTTACCCTCGTTTGCGTTTCCAACGTTGCATTTAATCCGTTTTCCAGTCGCGACTCGTCAAAGATCTCAAACTGGGCGGAGGGATGGTGTGGGCTTTGGACTTGGACGATTTCAGAAATAGATGCGGATGCGGGAAACACCCGTTGCTTAAAACGATGAACAACGAACTGAGAGGCGTGCCCTTGGATGGCAACGTCGAGAACTGCACGTAAAGTCTAGATTGTTCGTGACTCGTACTTTCCGTTTCGCTTGCGACGTCGAAAAATTTTCTCTTCTTCTGAACGTTCCGCGTACGTTTTGAAGGATTGCGTTAAGTGGAATTTCACAGTCGCAAGTGCCGAACATGTTTTTATAACGTTTTGTGAATCCTCGCATAAATAAACCGTAAAATTAGCCTTTATTTTTCTTCTGCGCAAAAGAAAATGGAAATAGTTTTCTCGGCGAGTTATTTTAGTGTGAAATGTAATTTATGCGGCTTTGTAGAGAGGCAAGGAAGGATGAACTTTGTAGGTAGGTATGATGTAGATTATTAAAAAATTCTCACAAATAAGAATTGAAGAAAAAATCTTTCATTGCGAGTCAAACATAAAGCTATGTATGCAACTCGTACATACTCTGGCTTTTTGGACTCGCCCTATTTATCAGGCTCGCTCGTCCATAACTCATAGGGCTCGTCCAATAAACACCTATATTATGTACTTGTTTCATACATAGCCATTATGTAAAATGATAGATTCTAATAAAGTTAATAGTTATTGTATGTGCATTTTAAATTATATGTTATGACTCGTTACTCGTTATATATTCTTCATGGAAATCTGTAAAGCTCTCAGGAATGGAATAAATGCCAAACAGCATCAACTTTTTGCCCTATTCGAAAACAGCATTCCAATAATTTTGCTTTCTGCTTTGTTGTGATAACCATTTTTAATTAGTAAAGCAGTTTTCACTTTTGACGTTTTGTTAAAATTAAAGTGACATTTTGGTTGTGGCTAAGGTAGCTTTAAACACCAATTGAATTTCAGAGGCGTCCTAAATTAAGATTTTTCTTGAACGCACGTTATTATTGAGTGTTTGTTTATGACATATATAATTATACTGATACCTATCTTCAAATGTAAGCTCCAGTAGTTTTGATTAAAACTGGTTTATTACATTATGGCGATTAGATCACAACAACCAATCAAAAACACAAATTATTCGAGAAAATTTCAATCAATCGCGTTTTACGCTATGATAAATTATTTGTCATTTCGTTAAATTTTAAGATACGCAATCTAACAGAAACAAAGCTTTAAATTTAACTTTAACATCCTACTATAATTTTGTTGTATTATCTGAACGTCACCTCGGCGACATTTCTGAACGGTGCAACTTTTGATGTGAGATTACCGTAGACATCGAGTTTTAAAATCCGCGAAGTAATATTGCCGACCCTTACGTCGAAGTAGGTCATGGCCTTAATTTCACTTTCTCTGAATCGCATGGTGCAAATTTATACGGAATACGTCAAACACCACTTAACCTAACTTATAATGGATTTGATGATTGAAGTATTTATTCAGGTCTTCAAAATCAATTAGTACGTTAAGTACATTTTACATGGAAATAAAAATTATTTATTTATTGAACAAATTAAAAACAACACTGCGAGGCAAAAACGAGGGATTCTTCAAAACCACGTTTTCAGAATCCGATAAATTAATTTCTTGAGATTCTTTTATTCCACCTTCAAACGTTGCTTCTCGAATTTCGTCGTTTCGGAATTTACTCCTCTCGAAATTTTGAGGAGATGCTCCATGCCTTCCCCAGAATTTACTAACAACGTAGCCGATGATCGTCTAAAGCAATGTCCAGTGTATAAATTTGCATCCGGTAAGTTTAAAAATTTTGCAATTATCGATGGTATTCTAGCAAATGTGTGTTTGCCAACAGGTTGATTAACACATTGTACCTGCCTGCCTCAAATGTTAATACGTCCTTACATTCGTTGTGACTTAAATAGCTATTACACAATGAGCGGTATATCTCGCTGCGTACAGTTTTATAAGAAACTTGTAAAAAATGCCAAGAAAAGTCATAATGACGTAAGAATCATACATTCCACGAACATTAGCAGATCAGACGTTGCAAAATCACTGTACGCAGATGACACTAGCATGTCAATAGTTGCAACTACCACAAACAATTTGATCATCGTGGTTCAAAGCGCTATAAGTGAACTCCAAATATGGTGTATTAACAGTGGCATCACCCTCAAAGTCAGTAAAACGTAAATGTTAGAGTTCTATTCAAATCACCGCCAATTATTAAAAATCAAAATAATCAAAGATCATTTAAGAAACTATGTTTTGAGTTCTTTATGAATAATGTTTTCTATGCTGGAACAATATCTGAGCTGATGTATTTATGAATCTATATATTGTCACATAAATTGATTCATTCAGTGAATTGCATGTATGCTACATTCTTGTGACTAGTATATTAATGTTAAATGCCATGTACAGGTATTTACATTTTACAGATGCTAATAAATATCTATCTAACTACCTATGCACCACAAATAATGACATACGTTACTTATACTGCACCTTGAAATGAGCAAATTGTCACACAACATTTGATAAGTCCTATACTAAAAAATAAATTCTACCAATCAAACTTTTACACATTCAATAAAACTATTAACTGCACCATACACTATTGAAACATCAAGCGTATTAACAAATACATATGTAGCAATAAACAACGCAAAAATCCACCTTAAACAACAGTACTACAAGAAAGAGTCATTTCAATTTCAAATTAGATTTAATTCTGTATCAAAAAAATTTATTTGATATGGTTCCAAAAATTGTACATAGTACCCTTTACCCTTGTAATATATATATACAAGGCCTTTACATCTTCCAAGTTACAAACCATGTTCTTTTTCGCAAGTATACAGTTTCTAGGATCTGACCTAACATAACCTTTTATTTAACTTATGCCAAAAATCGTGTAATCGTATTTATAACACACTTTTTCTGTGCAAGTTACAGTTTTATACTTAAAATAAGGAATTACTTACCCCAGTACTGCTATATCACATAAATACAGAAACGCACATTAAAGTCGCTAAACTTTACTTTGAATAATATGAAACATGGCGCCACTGTACTTCATAATTAAATCGACCAATCAAAAACACGACGTACGTTGCCCAAGCTATTTGGTATAAGAGATAGAAGAACTTTAGTCACAGCTGTAGTAGTCAAGATTGAGACAGGGTCAAGACCAGCTCAAGGTTGACGACGTCAAAATACCGTAATTTCGTGATTTTCACGCGATTTTCCGAATCACACCCGAGGTTAATCCACATATGTAATCTGTGTCTCAACTTGAACGTTTTATTTTTTATATATATATTAAAGTGACAACCGGCGCAACGCAGAAAGTTTGAAAATAAATTTGGACGCAATTCAAAGTCCACGCAGGTGTTTTACGACGATTTCGTTACAACAGAAAAGCCACAGATTCACGCAATTCTTAACGTATAATCGTACGTCCGAATCATGTTCGTTTGTATTTTAACCGTAATCTTTTAGGCCCCCATGACGCAGTAACGATGTTAGAGCGACTAGTCGCGTGGATTCTGAACAACTATCTGGGAAAGTACGTGGAAAATTTAAACACCGATCAACTGAGCATAGCGTTGCTTTCCGGTAATTACGATCGTTTTTGAGGTTATGTATTATATTTTCGAGTTTTAGGTCAGGTCGAGTTGGAAAACTTGCCTTTGAAGAAGGATGCGTTGAGACATTTAGGGTTGCCTATTGAGATTAAGGCCGGTTTCATCGGCAAAGTTAAATTGCAAATACCCGTCAGACAGATTAGGTCCGCGCCGTGGGTTATACTCATCGAACAATTATATTTGGTGGCCGCACCTTTGCCAGTTCAAGAAGTTAGTTAGTCTATTGATTTCTTATATTGCGTGTTTATTTGCATAAATTATAGTGGGACGCTGCGTCGGAAGAACTCGCCGCACAAGAACTAAAATTAAGCGCTTTAGATAACATTGAGGCAAAGTGGAGGTTGGAAACTGAGAACAAGGAGAACAATGCTACGTATTACGCCTCGACTTACTCTTCCTGGCTAGGTTTCGGCACCGGTTTCGTAACTGACATCATAGAAAATTTACAGGTATCTCGTGCCGACGAGACGCGTTAATTAATTGACGCACTTTTACCACGTTTTCAGTTGAAAATATGCGACGTTCACTTCCGCTACGAAGACAGCGTCAGCATTCCGAACAAGGCCGTCGCATTTGGAGTGACGATCGAATCGTTATCGGCGCAAAGCTGCGATCTAAACTGGGTACCTGGTTTTATGCACTGGGACAGTTCGGCAGCATCTTTTAAACTATTGGAACTGCAAAAGTTGGCCGTGTATTGGACAGACTTGGATTACGACCGACTGTTTGCTAAATTGAATTTGGGCCAACTGGCCGTAAGTCATTGTTTTAAACTTGTTAAGTTACATAACTCAAGTGTACTGATTCTAGTTTGCAATGTCACCCGCTCAAAACAACATATACAGTGAGCATTATGTGTTGGCACCTGTCAGTGCTCAGGCACACATTAAAAGAAACAGGAGTGAAAAACCAATAAGATCACACGATACTCCACGAATTGTTTGCGATTTGCAATTGGAAGAAGTGCCTATGAAGTTGGTCAATGTAAGTATATTCGTCTGTAAGTGGCGCCAGTAGTTTTGAAAGTGTTCGAAAAAAAAAACTCTATACGACATTAAATTTTGTAGTGGCAATACGAACAAATGGTTAAGTGTGCAAGAGGTTTAGACGACATCACAAGATTGAGAGCCTACAGACACTACAGGCCGACGTGTACAGTTGCAGAGGATGCGAAAGCTTGGTGGTTGTACGCCATCAATTGCTTATATCCGGGAAAGCAACCGGGCATTTGTCGACCGAGACCCACGTGGCAGTCTTGTCTGGAGAGAGCGAAAGAAAATACGGAATATGTACGTACCTGTACGAAAATACTCTTAACACCTACAGTCGTGATTACATCAGACGAACAGAAGATGAAAGACAAAGTCGAATGGAATAGGACTTTCGAAGAATTGAAAATTCTCAGAGAGGTAATCGCAAGTGTCTATTTAGTTATGAGGATAAAATTGCAAATCATGTGCTTCTTTGCTCGTTCTGAAGAGAAGTTATTCTTTAGTTTTATTGTTTAATTGTAGCTGTTCTTCATTTATTAGTGAAAAAGGGTTGATTCTTATTAGATTACCAGAACGAACACAAAAATCCTATCAATTTCGTGTTCGTGTATAGATATACCATAATAACAATCAATTGCAGAGTATAATTGCTATTTATATATATTTGCTATTTCCCTTTTGATAGCTGTCAATGAAATCGGTACCAATCCAAAGCAGGAGAGGGAATTCCGATAGTTCAGCGGGTCGCAGCATACTTGTGAGTTGGTTTCCCCAATGGATGGGTTGGTACTCCACGTCTGCTTCAGAAAACACAACGGACAACGAAACAACACAACTGGAAGGAGAAATACTCCAAGCTCTGTCTGACACCTACGACAACAATACGATTTTAAAAAGGGACGTCGTGTTCGGACAGTTCAGTTTCACCATCAAAAGTGGACTTCTGAATTTGTGCACGGCGCACGGTGACACCAAAGAAAGGTGAGGTCGTAATTTCGTGTGGCGGTTGGACGACATTTTTCACGTTTCAGCATATCGATGATGGAATTGCAATTCAAAACTTTGTGCTTGAAAATAATAAGTCGGCCTAGATCCGCCTCGCACGTGGTAGAGTTGCTGCTCGGGGCCTTATATCTGAAAGATAAATTTACGTTGAATACGATTTTTCCGATTTTGGTCGGACCGCTGGGACACGACAGAACGCCAAACGCTAGATCCAAGGGTCCCAGTCCTAGGGTTAGCGTTACCAGTGCATCCGAAGATTTGTTTTCTTTAATTTATGAAAAATGTCCTGAAAATTTGGGCTGTGACTATAAGTAAGTTTGAGTGATAATTTACATAAATATTTAAGGTTAAATCCGAAAGTCTATTAAATGTAGGTATGCGGGCCTCCATTGAAGCCAAATGTTGATCTGTTTTATTCTCTAATTTGTTCTTTTTTTGATATCTTGATAGCGGATTTATTAAAAATATTACTAAAGCATCGCAAGCATCGAGGGATTGTGTTTATCATTTTGAACTTTAAATGTTATTGAAATAAAATCCGCGGTGGTCCGCACGAAACTTACTTATACTTAGTTATACTACGTTTTTTGAAAAAACTTTTCTAATGAAAGTCGTTCATAATTTCAATGTCTTTAACTTATATAAGAACATTTTTTTGATAGCTCGTACCGTTTTCGCGATAATTAAAATGGTGATAAGAGTAAACGATCACTTCCGGTTGAGCTATTGCGTTCAAAATAGGACGTTTTCCTCCTTGCTACATACAAATGTTAAGTTTAAAGTTTCAGAGCTCTAGCTTTAATCGTTTGGGCCGTAGAGTCAGGATCGATTCAGGGGACCTCAAAACGCGTATATCCGTTAAAATCTCGGGGTCGAAATTTTTCATGATTCCTATACTTACTTATACATAAAGTATAAGTAAGTAAAAATTTATTTCAAATATATGTAGAAGAATATATGTGATTTGAAAAAGTCTCATCAAGTTTATAATTTTCATATTAACTTTTTTGAATTGTGATGTTCATTCATTCATTCATCTGGCTACAATGTCACTATTTCTAAAATTATTAGTGATGGGCATTTGCGCCTGGTTCTTAGTAAATTAAGATTAATAAATTGCACAGTGTTAAAGTACGAATGAACTATTGTTAATGGAACTTCCTAGACAAATGGATATTTATTTATCATATAAGGTAAAGAGATAATTATGATCATTCCCCACTTCAAGTTTGTACCTGGCATAAATTCTAATGTCTAATTTTTTTGAGACTATTAATGTAATAGTTTACCAGCATGCAGTTACCTAATGCCGGTTAGGACAGATTCAATTTACTTTGTTACACACTGTTATGTATATGGGGAAGAATGTTTCGATGAAACTTATGCCAGAACTTATCCTATGTAAGCTTCGGTTTAAATGTTTACTATTTAATATAAATTTGATTTGATGTTTTGATTGTGATTAATTCTTTTACGAACTTAGATTTTTGAATGAATTTAATATAATAATAATATATAATTTTTTTATGAGAATCTAAAAAGTATTGCCTATATATTATTCCAGAATTATATATAATAATAATAAATGCTCTTCACTTCACAGATTGTGCATCAAATCAAAATGTTTGGATGTAGTTTATCAACCGGCCGCTATAAGATGGCTGACTGAATTTCTGTGCCTCCCTCATCAACGAATCATCACCCATTCCTCCATACAAGCGATGAAATCTCGAACGAAAAAAGAACTGAAAAGAAACTGGGACCAAATTCTGGACGGACGAGTCGTAAGACAACCGTCAGGTTTACTTAAAGCTATTTTCAGGCACAACTTTTTTTTTAGTCCGTGCGGAAAAAATGGGAGTTGCAATTGGACATAATGGCGCCTCAGATATTTTTCATCGAGAAGTTTTCGGATCAGAACTCTGCAATGGCCGTCATAGATTTCGGAAGACTGCAGTTGAGCAACAAAACTCGAGTTGAAGACGTTTCTGCTCCGGAGATGATTACTAGGGAAAATGACGATGATGGTAATTCTGATGTTTTTAAAAGAGTAAAATTGCTTTTCAAGTAATGCATAAAGGATCTGCGATTTCGTTAAAGTTGCAAGAAAATTAGACATAAGAGGGATTGGAATTAATTCATAGAATGGGAAACTCCAGTTACCTTGATGAAAATAAAACGTCAGGTTAAACGGTTAAAAAATGGATAGTTCTATATAATGAAAATGGCATCCTATTGTACTTAGTTTTTTCTTTTGTTGCTGTAAAGAATAACTGTAATTATTCTTATGATATCTAATGTAATCTAATATCGTTCAAATTAACAATGTTGACATTTTTCATTTTAGAAATGTTTGTTACACCATGTTCGACACCTCCTGCAAGCGACGACAGTGATTCGGACGTCCAACAGTTGGAATTTAATTTTAGCCAGATCGATAACGCACTCAATGAAACCAATCTGCACGACAAACTTTACGACACGTACAACGTGGAACTGACGGAGATGCAAATTTTAATAGGAAAAGTCAAAGATAACTGGAGATACGCGCACAACAAAGGAACGTCGACTTTGCACGTTTTAGATCGTTTCAACATATCCTTGCAGTTCAAAAGGAGAGTTGTGCACACGAGCGATCCCATGTATCCCAGTTTGACGCTGAACGCCACCTTGCCCAAGCTCGGCGCCCATTTAAACGAAAACAAGATTGCGTCTGCCCGAACTTTAGCGCAAATTATCAGCTACGGTGGTTTTCCGTCGCCGTTTTCTGCACCCGAATCCGGTTTGGAAGAGCTCAACGGCGATTTATTGGATGACGATGAGACTTGGAGCGTGGACACGAGCTTGGAAATGTCGAGGTTGCTGATGCTGCAGTTCACGGTCGATCACATGGCTTTGGAGGTGCAAAGTCGAGGCAGGAGCATCGCCGAACTTCAGGTTTCCGGTGTTAAAGTTGCGTTTACGAAACGGCCGGTGGACGTCAGCGTTACGCTCACGGTCCACAGTTTGCTGTTGGTGGACGCTTTGCAGACATTCGGGCCCGATTTCGAACTGCTGGTTGCTAGTCACAAACACGTTGGGTAAGTACAGTGACAGTTTAAATCTTACAAATCACAAATGCAATGCACAGACTCCAAGAGAAAAAAAATTGAAAGGATGTGTCAATTTCATTGAAATTTTGCGACCAAGTGTGGATACACTTGGTCGGATGGTGGTGTTGGAAGAATTGAACCGTGCAAGTTCATACAATAAATCCTCAAAATAATTTTACACTTAAAGTGTATTACAGCCTCTATTGGCAAGTGGATATTAAGATATTAAACCTCTGCTTGAATGATCTTTCGCCTTTTCACGTTACTCAGACAAATTTTTTTTTTAACCCCGGCATAAAAATTATAGTTATTGTAGTACATGCAGTAGCTTATTCAAATGTGGCACTGGTTAATCTATGAATGTAAGAAATTGTTACATTATATTGATTATGTATTAATTACCCCTTTAATAGGATGGACTCTATGTCTGGTAGTTTGCGTGATAGTGAGCCTACGTCGCCTCAATCGCCGGGTAGTCCAGATCCCAATGTTCTCAAAACAGCCGGGACTTCACCTTTTGCCTTAAAACAAGCACTTTCCAGCTTGGGTACGTCTCCGCCCTTGCAACCTTGGTTTGTAAATCATGCGAGAGGGTCGAGTATTTTAGATGCCGAGGCTCTAATCACCATAGAAATCATCATGGTCACTGGCGCCGAGCCGATGCAGATTGCCAATATTCAGTTTAACAACTTGGACATTATTGGTAAGTATTTTATACATTTTCTCCGTAAATATTAAAAAATATTAAATATTAAAATTTTCATGATTACTATGCTTCCACGGCAATTCAGGTTATTACAGTCAAGTTTTGCCAACTCTTTGATCTGGTGTTAATTCATTAATAGAATCCATTGTCTATTACCAAAAAAATTCGTCTCAAAAGAGACAAGTTTTTGTAATATATTTGCATTTAAAATATTTGTCATAATTATACACCGTCATCTAGAATACGAATTCTATTGTTTGCAAGTTCGAGTGATTCATTATTCTACTCGACGTAACTTTACATAACCTATAAAAGTTGACGTTCGTAATATTCATTATAATCTTGCTTGTTAGCGGCGAAACAATGACGTTAAGTGATTTAGATCCGTTTTACATTAAATCGGTGGCTTCGTTGTATTCGCGTGAACACTTTAGAACGGGCGACGTTCTGCCTCTACAAAAATTAGTCGAAGACGCCATCAAAGCAAAATCAGGTCTAGAAAAGGACTTGTCGGCTATAGTCGCCGCCTGCATAAAGCAGCAAACAGTAGATGATTTTAAAAGTATCGGCGGCACAATAGAAGAAACGAAAACTGCTTCTAGTTCAGACAATGAACTAGAACTCGATCTGCTGAAGGAAGACTTGATGTGCGTCGTATGTAACGGGATGGACGTCGGCGCTCGCAACCAGCTTTTGGAATGCTTCGATTGTCATTCTTTGTACCATCAGGAATGTCACCGACCTCCCGTTTCTCAACAGGACGCCGTCAACACATGGACGTGTCAAAGTTGCAGAGAGTTGAAGAAGGTCCGCAAAAGTCCCGGTGCGGTTAGATCCGGCTCGCCGCACGGAAAGCAGAGTTTCAAGTCTGCCGCTTCGTCGTCGCACCGCAGCGGCACTTCGGGTTCGTCGTACAAGAGCTCATCGAGCACGAAGATGATGAATTCGAAATTGTCCGGTTCATCTTCAAGCAAATCTTCGGTAAAATTGTCATCTGGTTCTGTGTCGAGCTCGTTGTCGAATTCTTCTTCGTCGAGGAGCGTTGTGACACCAAATATTAACATTATAAGTGCCGATAAACGCATCCAGAGTATGAAAAAGAAAGCGGCGAAGATGCAAGAGAAAAGAAAATTACCGAGATAAAATTTAAATACGTCTACGTTTATGAATAAAAATGGTATTTCTGTTGTGTCGTGAGCAGTCAGTCGTTGAATATAACAGCGAATGTTAAAATTTATTGCAACACCTTATTGTAAAATTCGATGACTGCTCACGATACAAGATAAGTACCATTGTGATTTACCATAAATGATTTAGAGAATTTTTACAATAATTGAATTTATGTATAAATAAATACTTTGGAAATGCCTCGTTTTGTGCCCGCAGCAAATTGTAAAATTACTTGATGAATTCCTCAGTTAACTAAGAAGGCGTTTTGAGGATAGGTTTTTAACGCCAAAATTCGTATGTTATTTTTACCCAGGTTTGTTGACTATTATGAGAGGATAAAGACTTGATGATATTGTTCATTGATGATACATCTATTATCCGTTTAACGAACAGATGCAAAAAAGGGGTGGTCTCCACGTCAATAGCCACAGTTTCACACGCTACATACAAATTAAGAAACACCGAAACGCAATCACGATTGCCGAATTTCGTAGTTGCGTGCTTTGGGATTGAAAAATTACACCAATGGACAACTTCTATTCAAACTTGGCACTTGTGTGGGGAGTCGCATAATTTTATCCAACGGGTAAACAGGTTATATAGTCGTCAGAACATCCAAAATGAACAACATAGCCAATTTAATAAATGGAAACTTACGTTCATTAAATAAAGGATTTGAATCTCGGAATACGAACCTGAATGTTGAAAATAATCAATTAACTCCACAACACCTAAACTGTAAACTTTTGATACTTTTAACAGTAAACTAATTACTACGGTGGATGAAGCATTGTTCCCGGAGTTGAATACATGTTGATTACGTCATCAACGCTTAAGCTATAACAGGATTCTGTTACAGCTTATGAACTTTCTTATTTCAAAAAGCACGTATACGACATATTTTAATCTAAAATCGAGAGATATCTTCAACGTTAAAAATATCCTTACATTACCAGCTATTTATATAATGATCCATTATTTGGAATCATCTCAAAATTATTAACTGAAGCATCCACCTAACATACGGGCCACTCACATTTGATGCCATACATTGTAAACAATTTTAAACATCAATTAACCGTTTAATTATTTGAATCTGACTATTATTTAGGGTGTACTTCGTCGCTTCTTTGACTTCTGCAAGTTCCTGATAAGCAAAACAAAATGTGATAAGTATTTTTAAAGTTAATTAAAAAGATGCATTTATGTATTTAAACTTTTGATTTGTTGTACGCTATGTAATATAATGGAATGAAGATTATTATTATAATTACTATATAATAAATCCAGATGAAATCACATTATACTTTTATAATATTTGTCAGGATTGTATTTTACTTTTTACTTGCTTACACTTTCTGAATAAATACTTTTTCCACAGCCAATCAGGAAACTATAGTCGAACTGATGGGTTTCATCCGGCGCATTTTCCCCGATATGAACACTCATAAGCAGACCGTGATGCTTCCAAAAAGTTTCGATTCTTCAAGTGTACACTCCTCTGTGGAATCGTTAGAGGAAGCGAGCACGAAACTCGGCACCACAGAACTGACTTTTGACTTTCACAGACTGAACGTTTTACTGTTGAGGGGTGTTGTGAAAGACGGATGTTTGTACGGGAAGAAAATCTGCACGGCGACCATGAGCGAGGCCAAAATACAAGCCACCGTTGGTGAGTTTTTCGTTTTTGCATTGTAACCGTTTCATTTATCTTGTCATGTCCAAATCCAATACTTTAATGGGAATTGATAGCAACTTTTGTTTCGCAGAGAACGGCATTACGGTCGAAGGCTCTTTAGGCGGTCTGCAAGTTTTGGATTTGACACCCGACGGACACATGCACCAAAGAATCGTTAGTGTCGGGAGAGATCCTCTGTTGGAATCAGCCCATCCTCTGTACATAGTGCCGCAAGCCGTAACCGAGGATGACAGAAAAGCTTTCAGTTTTAGAATCATTCGAAGTTTGTCGTCCACCAATTCCGACACTGGTAAGTCGGATTGATTTTTAGAACCATATAATTTGCTTAACGTTGTAGGTGATAAAGCCGAAATACACGTCAGGATGGCTTCGTTGTATTACACGCACTCGCCACAGTTTGTCGTCGAATTGCAATCTTGCGCTACAGAATTTAAGCAGTATTTGGCGAACCTGGCTCGTTCGATAAAAGCGGCTGCGACAGACATGGCCTTGGGATTAGTTCATGCGAGGTAAGATCAAGATAATAATGATGTTAGTCCAATACCTTTTTTTTTTTTTGTTCTTGAGGGGAAACATCATCGGTGTCTACAAAGGGGTGATATTCCTTCCCTAGTATATTAAGTCAACGTTTCAGTCAATTATTTCCTTGTGTGTGAACCGTACAAACCGTACAATTCAATTTAAAATGATCGACATTTCATTTCCAATAATAACCACAACTGCAACGTTCATTTCTAAAAAAATGAACGTTGTGTAAACGCGACGGTTGCAATTTATCATTGCGCCATTCCGCGGATTTTCATGGAATGCACCTGACGTACAAACTGTAATTCGTAAATAAAAATAAACTGTGACCATGAATATTTGAAAGTTTATGGAAATTTATGCTTTCTTTCTTTTCATCGTAATGCTGTGACGGAGTCTTAATATTTTTGTGATTTGTCCTTTTCTGTTTTCCTTTTTAGAACTGAAGCCCTTGCTCAGTCAATTTACATGAATTCCAGATTGTCAGCATCGATTTACGGAAGTGCTTTGTCTTTTTCCGACATTGCATCGCCCAGAAGAAGACGACGCAGCAGTTCTATGGAGCAGAGTTTTTCGGGATACTCGTCGGTAAGGGATACGGTGCCACAAACGCCCTACAGTCCTGAAGATGACGCCAACTTTGTCATTGATATAAGGTAAGTTGAACTGATGGAACATACCCAATTATCGATTTGGACATAACTGTTTGTTTGTATTTGTAAAGGATGATGAAAAGCTGTCGTTAGAGATATTTAATTGTTTGTGCGTTTACATCTGACGTTTGTGTGTCCTGTTGATGCCAGAAAATTTTGCATTGCTCATGACAATATAAATGTCGTAACAAATGAGGAATGTTGGTTCTCTGGCACAACTTGAACATAAATAAATAAAGCAATTTAACTCTTGAATAGGTTGGATATTGTACTAGACAGTCCAGTTCTTATATTACCACGAGCAAGTCATAGTGCCCAGGTTTTCGTCGCTCATCTGGGTAAAATAACAATAAGCAACCAAAGTCCATGCGATGTGCAAAATGAAGACATGCAGGATATACGATCGGAGCATTATGACATAGAAGTTAAGGATATGAATATATTTTCATTAGATACGAGCTCGAGACGTGTTCCTGGACCAATGTACGTAATATATGTTTTATATTGTTATAAAGATTAATTTTTCAGAAATGTTTATATGTACTTGATGATACAAAGCAAGTGGGCATTAAGTAGATTTAAAATATTCACCATGTTCAAAGTGTTGTTGGTATTTAGTTAGCAATTTATTAAAATTTCCAAAGTTCTAAAATGTACCGTTTTTTACCACGAGTTGTGAACAACACAGCAGTGATGAAAAGATGTTTTCAAGATGTTTCCAATTCATATAAAACATGTCAATAACGATTTCGCGTTTTTTTGCAATTTAAAATATACTTTAGTTAATTTTGAAAATATAAACTTAATCATTTGATACATCAAATTAAAAATAATTATTTCTTTAACCTGTTTGCATACGTTAAATTAGTATTGTCGATTTATTTACATGATAAAAAAAATTCTCATCTACTCATATGTTTCAGTAGTATGACTCGGCCAGAGATTATGTATTCTTGTAAAAGTCTCGCAAAACCTATATTGCACGACACGATTTTACAACTGAACATTGACCGAGAAGTCCCGAAATCTTTACCTACAAGGCGTGGAAGTCTGCCAAATCTGTTGTTAGACAATGAAGAAGAGCAAGAAAAAGAGTCTAATGAACATGTTACAAAAGAAAACCTTCAGGTACGATTGAAAGTCTTTTGAACAAAGTTAAGACATTGTGAGGAACTATTTTTGTTATGTAGATATTTGGAAGTGTGGTTACCTCTCTGAAAGTGTCTTTAACGAAGGGGCAGTACGAACAGCTTTTGGACACTCTTAAATGGTTAATGTCCCCCGCGATTGTTATCGATCCTCAAGGTATTTTGAGGAGCGTATCGAAGCCATCGACTACCTTGACCAACATTTACGAAGACGATACCGGTGTTACAACATTGAAAATGGATCCACACATGAGGGCAAAGATGTTCTCTGGTCTTCCTGCGAGTGAACCTATAAATCATTTGCTAACGCTTAAAGGTATTTAATCACAATAAGACTATGCACTAATTCTTCATGTTATTATTCATCACGACAACTTGACTTGATGACAACTAAAAAATGCACTCATTGTGTTATGTGGCCCCAGTCTATCGGCCAAGTCTGTTAAGTGTGATGCCTCAAAATAATTAGTAGTCACGCATTAAATTAATATTCAAATACGGTGAGTTCATCAATGTGATGAAATGCAATTTATGTATAGTTAACCTAAGTTTACAACAGTGTGTATTTGTGTCCTCGAAACTAGAACTATGTAATTTTTTGTGTAATATAAACCACTCCAATATAATTTATTATATTTTTTAGTTTTATTTGAAATTCCAAACTTCATAGTCGAATTAAGAGGAGATACAACTACTGGCGAGCAAGGTCTGGTTAAACTATCGTTTAGTGATTTTGTGTTTATTTACGAAAAGTATCGCCTTTACGAAACGAGCATGCAGGTAAAATAATTATTTTCGCTTTGTATTCTTCACTTGAGGTTTTCAATTCGGATCAGGTGTCTTTGCGATCAATATTAATGGAAGATCTTCTGCAACCCGAGTGTTCCAAGCAACGTTCGATGGTCATCTCCTCATCTGGAGACGAACTCCCCGCGGCTTCCGCTTGCGTGTCACGGTCTTGCCCCAACATGTCCGACCATTTGTACTCGAGAAGTCCATCTCGTGGTTCCTTGCCGACCGATTTGGAACCGTTCAAGATGTCAGGTCTCGATCACCGCGCGAAGGAAGACTACGAATATCCGTGCACGCCTCCCCCGTCTCCCAGCACGAGGTTACGACCGGAGAAAAACCTCGTTTTGATATCCACACTCTTGGTTGACCCCCGAGCATCGAATTTTACGACGCATTACAAATCTGTGAGTGATTTGCGGACTGAAAGAAAATTAAGCAAAAATGTATCTTTCCAGGTACAGAGATCGACGTCGGTTGACTTCAATTGCCTGGATTTGGTGGTGAGTGTCGAGTCGTGGGTTCTGGTCATGGATTTTTTCACGTCTCACCCGTCGCAATCGAACCCGGTTGTTTTAGAGAGTCAGTCTTCACAGGATGTTGTAAAAGGTGATGATAATTCCATTCGTGAATTTGACATTTAATTATTATTACCGTAGACATTTTAAAAGAACTAATAGAAATATATAATATATAATAATTTTATTCCAGAATCACCGGCATCTGAAAATTCAGAAACCAACATATCTGTAAGATCGCTGACGATGGTGTTGGTGACAGCGAATCGAGATGTGGCCCGGGCGAATATTTCACATATCGATTTCTCCATAAAAACCGTTGAACTGAGACAAGAAGTCGAAGGAAAACTGGGATCGATGTCATTGTTGGACTTGAGTTCTCATGGTCAGCTTTATAGGGAGAGGTTTTTAACTTCAGGAGAACAGGCATTAAACTTTAGATATGTCAGGTAATTGATTAATAATTTACTTGCAGCAGTGAACGTTGGCCAGAAGTGGTGATAATGGCACATTTTGTTATTTATTTAAAATTTGTGCTTAAGCATAGTTCTTTAATATGTTAATTTTGTCAACTGGGCAGCTTCAAGATTTCATTACATTAGACGAGACAACATTTTATTAAAAACCTCGATATCTAAAAATTGAGTTGCCTTTCATTGTCCCATGATTTTCATAGTATACGTTAGATGTGATTATTGTTGAATTGGGAACCGTTGTAAGGTTTTTCTAGTCGGGAAGAAAACATTGGGTAATGTTGATATTAATGAATACACTACACTCTGTAGTGTATGTGTGTAGTTGTTTGTGTGTTTTGAGCCTGTTACATACGAGATGAAAACAAAAACTTGAAAATTTCCGCCACTAGACTAGGTCTAGTCTCTTAGCGGGAATGTAGAATTCACAAAATTTAAATGTGTTATTGGAAAACTGTTAGCTATTTTTATTTTTCGTTTTACAGGCATGCAGTGAATGAGTCGCTCGATTATGACAGCCAATTGAAGTTGGAAATGTCTTCGGTGTTATACGTTCATACAAAACGATTTGTTGCCGAGATAACGGCGTTCTTCATGCATTTTACGCATCTGCAAGGTGTGATGGCCGGAATCAGGGCTGCTACAAGTGGACAGAAGGTGGGATATTTTAGCGAGTTTATATATATATATATAATTATGGCACCCTTTTCACTGCGTAGTTAGTTCTTTTCGTTGTTTAATTTATATTTATATAATTTTTTATAGATGACAGACGAGATTTCTAGACTATCTCTGATTGTAGAAACTGAGTCTCCTGTCATACTCTTTCCAGTTAGTTCCAAAAGTGCCGATTTGCTAATTTGCGATCTCGGCCAGTTGAGCATAAACAACTGCTTTAAGTTGAGCAACGATGCCGACACGATAAGCGTCACGGTCGATAGTTTAATGGGTATTGATTTGTAATGTACGTCGTGTGATTAATAACTCGCTTTGCTTGTAGATAAAAAATGTTTGTTGGACGTGATGTACGTGGAACTACAAAATGTTAACTTATTTGCCGGCGTAAGGGAAAGTAATGTGACGGAGAAGTGCAATTCGTCCGATGATCGTTTTAAATTGGGACATTGTGTCGTTAAAAAAAGAGGTGCTTCACTGCTCAGGGAGGTCTGCCATCTGAAACTGCAGGTGGAGAGGAATTTGGAATCTTTAGTCTGTCATAATGGTAGGTTGAATTGAATTTGTAATTGTAATCACTCTGGGATTCCAATGATAAAAAGTTATTTATTATTAATTTTGCAAAGCCTTTAGAACTTTAATTGTGCAGGTTTTATTTGCAATAAGAATGTTACGGTTACGGTCGTTGTAACTTCTGAAAACCTCCGACTAAATTTTATTTTTACAGTACCCGACATGAGTATCCACGGTGAATTATCTACGTTAGATTGTACGTTGGATGAATCACAATACAAGTTAATAAGGGGATTTTTAGCTTACAATTTAGGTGAAAACATAGAGCACATACTACCATCGCTACAATACCAAAGTACAACAGAGGTAGGTGATTGTGACTGGTGATTTTTCATTCAAGTTGAATTAAAACTTTTTATAGCCAAGCATGAGAGAATTATGGATATTGTCGTCCTTAAGATTGGACCTGTTGAACGTTACAGTTTGTCTGAAAAACAGTGGTCCCTTGGCATGCATAAATTTCATAAAATCACGTTTGACCGTCGAAAATTTCAGCAACTTAAGCCAGGACGTTGACCTGGTTTCTCAAGAAATCCTCATGCAGGACACCAGATACAAAGACGCCCCGATCAAGGAAAGAGCCAACGTTTTCACGAATATTTTGCAACCAGTGAAAACGTCGAAGAACGAGGTCGTACAGGTGGAAATTCACAGCAGAAAACGACTGGACTACAGCAAATCCACCGTTCTTTTGAACAACATGAGACTGATGGCTATTTTCGATTGGTGGGAGGCAATGAAAGTGTTTATTTTTCAAGATATAGATCACATTCCGGATAGTCCGAACCGTGTGAAAACCTCGACGAAAGGAGTAAAAATCGAAGAGTCAAATTTCGAGTTTAAACTGAACATTACCGATTCGGAGGTTGTCGTCGTCGAGGATACTTCCCAATGGGACACCAACGCTGTTACTTTAAAAGTAAGATCGCTTCGTTCAGTTTAAACGTGTTTAACGTTTAATTTCAGAGCACGACTGTTATTTCGTACAGACCGAGCAACGAGAAGCCGCTGTCGTGCAACTTGAACAACTGCGAAGTGTACTCTTGCGTTCTGGGGATGGAAGACGAAACCGAGTTGTCTATCATTGATCCCGTCACTTTAAATATAGAAATTAATAAAGATCGAGTATTGGAAGTATGTAATGTTTAGTTGTTAATATCTTTGTTGTAAAATTTTCTTTTTTATTACAGACTCAGCTGCAGAGGTTAACGATTCGTGTTTCTTACAATGATATGCGAATGTTTTTGCAGATTTTAAATTCACTTCCCAAACAGATGATTTCGCAAAAAAAAAACGAAACACCGTCACCTCCTCCTGACGTTCAAAGTAGTAGTCGTTAATTTTGTTTAGATTTTTTTCATTAAATGACCTGTTCCAGATCAAATTAATAAATTGATGGCGTTGGGTTTTAAACATGAAGATTGCATCGACGCCCTACAACAGTGCGAGGAAAGGTTGGACGACGCAGCGCTATGGTTGACTCAAAATGCGTTGCCTGCTGTCAGCTATAACCACAATGAAGTGAACCAGTCGAACAGTTCATTGGATATTTCTGCTATTGAAGTATGTTGCATTTATTTAATATTATTTAATATTTGCCGAGTAATAAATGATTCCTAGTTAAGTAATAAGTTTACGACCATGACAATTGGAATACAAGATTCTTTATTAATTAATTAATTAATTATGTTAGGTCAAAGCAGATTGTTTATCTGTTTGTATAATCGATGATTGCGGTGATGCGGATGTACCTCTGTTGGAGTTATCTTTATCCCGTGTGAGTTTGAGACAAACGTTGAGACCTCTGGTTCACTGTAACGAATCGGAGAATTTGTGTCACGGTGTTATAGAAAGCGTTCTTGCTTGTGATTATTACAACAGGGTGCTATCTGGATGGGAGCCCGTGGTGGAACCTTGGCAGTGAGTATTTTGTGTGCTGCAAAATTGCTCCTTTTTTTTCGACGTTTAATCTGTAGGTGTATATTAATGTGGCACCGAGCGTTAACGTCGGATCTTTCGCGGAACCGACTCCAAGTGGGTATGGAATCGAAAGACTTGCTCAAGCTGAACGTAACTTCGACATTAACCGAACTTTACAAACAAGTCAAGGACAACTGGACCCAAGACTTTTACAAGTCAAAAGACGAATCTAAAGCCGTATTGCCGAGTACCCCTGGTTATAGAAGAAGATCCCCGTTCATACCTTTTGCGATAAAAAACGACACAGGCTCGCCGCTTCAATTCAGCACTTTGATCACTGAAATGGAAGAGCTGTATGAACGTAACGAATCAAAATCGATCGATTATAAATGGTCTACGGTGTTGCACGGACAGACGACGCCGTTTTCGTTTAAGACTAGAGGTTCGTTAACTGGGTAGTTGCGAGTTACAAAACGTTGAAATAATTCAAAAATTCAGGTAAAATCAGGCATAGCGATTCCCATAAAATGCACATGCATCGACTCGGTGTGCATGTCGAGGGTTATCAACCCGTGGCGCCCGTTACCGTCGATAAAGTAGGGATATATTTCAGGAACGCCGCACCATCTGTGCATCACAGGGTAAAATAAAGCGCACTCTCTATTTATTTATATTCTAGTTTTTTTTACATTTTACAGTTCCAAGAAGTTCCACACGCGAGGATTGTTTTCGATGTGGCGTTGGAGGGGTCCGCACGTAAATTGGTCACTGTGCGTTCGGCACTTCTCATAGTGAATAAGTTGAAGGAAAATGTTGATATAAAATTGGAAAGTCATTTACCACCGGATCGCGGTACGGATTTTAACCTGTCTATTGGTGTTTTCTAATTTTTACCCATAGTTGTACCTTGGGCGGCCAGCAAAAACTTTATTGTGATCAGCGGCGATTCCTTAGCAGTTCCGTTGGTTCACGCGCATTCGTTGATTAGTTTACGACCAGTTCAAGACGTAACTTACACGTTCTCGGCGCCGTGCATATCTTGGGAAGGTGTGTCGAAACCTGGTGATTCACTCTATGAATTGAAAGCTTGTCATAGCAATCGAGGGCAAGTTTACAGGTATGGGCATTTATCATATTAATCGATTGATTTTTGAGATTTCCTTTGTAGGTTCTGTGCTGAAATAAAGAGAGAGAATTATCCGGCCGATAGGGCTAGTGCGACCGGAATTTACGCTCAACCTGGTCACACAATCACTCTGCTTCCGACGGTCTTGCTCGTTAACATGTTGCCGATTGACTTGTCTTACGAGTTTATTGGTGTCGTAAATGGGAGTGGACGTGTGGCTGCAGGTGACCAGGCTTCGTTGACGACTGTACGTTTGCCATTTTGCTTGACTTAAAAAATTTTGTGCATACTCTTATAGATTAATACAGATGACCCGTTGAAGTTGAAAGTGTACCTTGAGAATTTTCCGTACTGCAATTCGATAATCATTCCACCAGGCGGTGCCGCGTACACTTACCGTCTAAAGTTGGAAGACACATCTAAAAGGAAGCTGAATCTTATTGTCACCGTGACGCCTTATTTAGATTCGAAACTTAAGGTTTGTTATTCTCAAGATTTACAACGAAGGTATAAACAAAGCGTTTCTATTGAAAAAGTTTTCGTGAGTGTTGTTTGAAAGTCAGTGCGTTTTTGCAAACTGTTTTCTGATAAAATTTTAAATTAAATCACAGTTGGTTTTTTTTTTTTTTTTTCTAATGCAATAAAATATTTGCAAGCATCGAATCACTGAGATTTATTGTTAATTTCATTTATGCTCTATAGCAAACAGAAAACTAAAAAAAATTAGTCACATATTATTGTTGGCAGATTTCCATAGCAGTACCCTATTGGATAATGAACAAAACTGGCTTGCCTTTGGTGTTTCGACAAGGCGGAGTGTCGTATGAAGCTGCCGGCCAGTTTGAAGAACACGAGACTGCCAGAATGGTTGCGCCCCTGTTATTCAGTTTTTCTGATCCAGACGGTAGCCCTACAGTTGTCACAAGAATAGGAAAAAATGTTATACCAAACAGTTGCCCGCAGGTACAGGTTGAATTAATATTAGGGAATCGCAATATAGTGCCTGTGACTAATAATAACATAACACAAATCTTTGGTGAACGCTTTCTGTATTTATGGGATAATTTTTATGTTCATTAAAAAACCACTACAACTCAAATGTGGAATGAGACACGGATACCAAGTATTTTGAGATAAATTGCTTCGGAGATAAAAAATGAAGCAAGTTAAACACTTAAAAAATTGTTCAGTTGTCAATTTAAATCAATTTAAATAATTGGATGAAATGAAACATATTTTTCTTTCGATGGCAGTAATGAAAAGACTGCGATTTTTTCTTTTCCAAATCAAATATAAAGTGCAAAGAGAAGTTGATCGCATATCAATTAGAGATTATGTCAACTGTAACATTTATCATTGACATTTTATGCATTTTTTGATTGAAGTACGTTTACAGTGGTGTTCGAACTTTCATCTTCAACGGGGCTGTCAGGTGCAAAGATTAAAAGTCAGCGTTAGAGACGGCCGTCCAGATACTGTATTTATCATTGGAATCGAGGTTAGAACGGGCAGGGGAAGGTACAGAGACACAAACATCGTTATTATATCTCCAAGGTTTCAGTTGCACAACAAAAGTTCATACCAGTTGCTTTTTTCCCAGAGTTGCGACGCCATCGATACGGTACAAGTGTTATTGTTGAGTTATTCGGAAAACTGACTCTTGCTTGTTTAGGTCGATTACATGACGTCGAAATCGATGCAAATCCATCTAAAGGCGATGCGAGATAGTCACATGCCGTTTCATTGGCACCGCTTCGACAAAGACCACCTTTTGTGCGTATTAATACAGGACATTCCGGACTGTCGGTGGTCCAGCGGACTCATAATCGACAAAAATCATTCGATGCACGTAAACGTGAGAGATTCGAATGGCACGATGTACTTCCTACGTTTGGAAGTTGTGCTCCAGGGTGCGACTTTCTTTGTGATCTTCACCGATGCAAATACCATGCCCCCGCCGATGAGAATCGACAATTTTTCCGAGGTGGCGATAAAATTTGCTCAAGCGTGCTGCAAGGACATCGCCCACGGCTGGGCGAGGGCTCACACGAGCGTTCCGTATACTTGGGATAAACCGACCGATGTTTTGAAGCTGACGGTTGAGGCACCGGGTGGTGTTACGCAAACGTATGACATGAACAACTTGGGGCCTGTTCCTGGTCTCACCTACGAAAATTTTATATATATTGCATTCACTGGAACCTTTAAGAAGTAAGTTTGATGGTGAACGATTAAATAAATTTTCTTCAGTGTGTTAATTTATTTTTAAATTAAGAGTATCATAATATATTCGTTGTATTCAGCTGCAGTCATGGTACTATCGATCTTTTCGATGTAGAGAGCCAAGAACTAGTGTTGGACGTGACTCGTAAAACTGAAGTGACACTGCAACGTAAAATACCCGGACAGAGATCACAATTGTGGAGGATGACCACATCAGGACAATTGCAACATGAAGGAAGTAGTCCACCATCTCACCCCCACCAACCTAATTCTATTGACGTGTACGTCCTGGACATCGAGGGCCCCGCTCCGCAACCCAGCTCGTACACGAGGTTGTGTTTACGTAGGATAGATCCGAGGAGAAAATCAACTCAGACTTGGAGGTTTACGGAAGATGGAAGATTGTGCTGTGCCCACAACAATATGTGTGTGCAAGCCCAAGACGGTTTCTACGGACTAAGGCAGGGTGAGTGGGTTTTGCCGGGATAGTGAATGCATGTTTACATTGCTCTGTTGCAGGTAGTCCTGTAGCTTGTTGGCAACCGTGTACGTATTATTTCAAATTTTTCAGAGACGCCCTTTCTTATTTGCAGCCACTATGCATTCAATTGCTCACACACTTTAACGCAATTATGAGAAATTTTCTCATTACACATTGTTTCAATTTATTTTTATTTCAAGTTTTAATTATAACTTATTTCTTTTCATTTGTTGAAAAATACTTGCACATTTTTAAGTTTGTCTTACAAATACTTTTTACGCAGGGAACGCCGCCGTTTTGGGTCTGCCGCAGCCAATATGTCACCAAACGACAGATAACGGTACACCGTTAGAACAAGCGGTTGGTCGACAACGTATGAGACCGGGCTCAGGATTCCTCGACGTGGAAATCGGTGCCGACGGTCCGACCAAAGTGCTGAGCGTTTGGGATAAGAAAGAGAAGAAGAAATATGCGTTTCCGGACGAAAGAGACTGGACCAGCATTGCCCCTAAGCAACGCCCGTATTTGGTTAGAGGACTCGAAGATGATTGCAAAAAGGACCGCAAAGAGTTGCAGTTTACTTTGCGACTCGCGGGTCTTGGAATCAGTCTCATTTTAAGAAAACCCGCGCAGGAATTGATGTTTGCGCAATTTTCCAACATCGTCGGGGAGACTCTACTGGCCGGCAACAAAAGATTTTGCATCAGCATCGGCGACATTCAAATTGATAATCAGGTCAGTTTTTAAATTGCAACTTTGCGCAAGGAAATTTTGGGCAGTCAGTCGGTGAACTCTTTGGAACATTTTGAATAAATTAGGAAACAAAAATTAATCACCGCTTAAATCTCAAAACAATATGTGCTCGTGCAATTACCCCTTAACGCTGTTAAAAAAACCATATTTTTAGTTATTCGAAGCACCAATTCCTGTATTTTTGCACGTAACGCGTCCAGGTTCAAGAAGTTACGACGAAGACAAATTACCCGCTTTAGAAATCACCGCCGAAATGCAGCCGATACTCAACGAGAATGCGGTTATTTTCACGGTAAGCCCGAAGATTGTACGTCTGGAATGTCTCTCGTCACGTTAATTTTTACAGTACTTCATAGTTAACGTCAAGAAAATGTCGATTTATCTGGAAGAACGGCTGCTTTTAAAACTTTTCCTGTTCGGCGGGTACAATTCGAAAGAAGAGGAATCGTACGACATCAACGAGAGCGATTACGAAACTCAACAGATGTTGACGGAGGTGACGGCTACGCATGCCAGACGCTACTATTTTCGTGTAATCCAATTGATACTCAATCAGATACGTCTTAGCATGAAGACAGCGAGCAAACTGACGCCACAGCTGCAAAGCATCAAGCGAAAATTGGGTCTTACGCTCATTAAATTTGAGGATGCGGCGGTCGATTTAGAACCATTTGTGAGAAAGCATTTATTTGAAACTGGGCAGTCCTTGGTGCATTTCATCATCGGCCATTTCAAAAGAGTAAGTTGCATACATTGCGCCTAATATTATAGTAATTGGAGAGGACTCAAAAAATTGCTTTTTATTTGTGTATTTTTTTTAAAGGAACTAAAGTGGCAGGCTGCAATATACGGTTCTGTTGATTTCCTGGGAAACCCCTTGGGCTTTGTAAATGACATCTCTGAAGGTGTTGATGGTTTCATCAGAGAAGGTAATGTGGGAGCTTTGGTCACGAATATAGCCCATGGAATATCAAATTCCGCAGTAAAAGTAACTGAAACGATATCGGATGGTTTGGGACTTGTTAGTATGGATGAAGAGCATGAAGAAATGCGACAGAAGATAAGACTGGTCGATAGTGGACGAGGAAGAGATCATCTATATGCCGGTATTAAAGGGCTAGGATTCGGGGTTTTAGGCGGCGCCACCGGTATTTTTAAGCAAGTGTACGAAGGTGCGACCAATGAAGGTATACAAGGTGTCTTGTCCGGTATAGGAAAGGGTTTACTTGGGGCCGTGGCTAAACCCGTCGGTGGAGTTTTGGATTTGGCATCTGAAACAGCAAGAGCTGTTAGGGATTCTAGTAGAAGGTTTGTAAAATTAAAATGAAATATATCATAGAACTTTTCAGCTATTTCATAAGTGCAGTACCTCCTCCATAAGTGCAGCAAGACAATTCGTTTATTTTTAGCTCTAATCGAAAGATTCCTGAAAGAGTCAGGCCACCTAGGTGTGTTTTCGGACCTGGAGATCTCCTGTCACGATACAACTACAAGCAGGCGTTGGGACAGCAATATTTGCATTATGTAAACAACAGGTGAATATGACATAATAAATGTTTCTCAACACATTCCACGGGTTTAATTGCAGAAACTACTCGGAACAATTGATTTCATATGAATGTTTACGAAGCGGAACCGACGATCTTCGTATTATCATATCGAATCAACGTGTGAGAATTGTAACGAATGCAAATGGGCCAAATTTGACGACAGTCATTGAATGGCATTTGAGGTGTGCACACACGTAACTAACTTAAGATCGTTTAATTTTCAATGTGTTTTAGTGATCTGGAAAGGTGTAGAGCCTTAAATGAAATTCAAGGATCCGACGAGAGACATTACATAGAAATAACGATGCACTTGACGGGCACCAGCACAGCTTTAGTGTATCAAGATCCCGTGAAGAAACCAAGAGTCAGATGTGACACCGCTGAATTGGCAAATTCTGTGTCGCAGCAAATAAATTACTCAAAACGTTTATACGATGAGAGACTACAAACATTGACTAGTGATAATATCACATCTAATGAAGACTGAACTGTTGCCGTTGTCTTTGCATCAGACTGTAGTTATCTTGTTTTGTTTTAGAGTGCTGTTGAATTTATTGATTTTGTATATAACTTTTTTTGCCATAGTCTCTTTAAAACCATTTTTATTTTGTAAAAATTGAATAGATAAATATATTGTACACTGCAATTTTGTATATAACGTATAACCTAATTTATTATCTTGTTAGCAATCTTTTTATTGTATGAACTGAGTAAAATTCATAAAGTAATTGAAGTATATCTTGTATCCCCACGTTAACGCAAGTTAATGGCATGCACGAGGAAAAACGAGGACTTTGCGTCGATTGATTTTTACACTTTTCCTTATTAATGAATCGAAAAGTGAACAAGATTTTAATATACGAGTAGGGAAGTATATGAAATAAGGCGGGGCCATACGACAGTTGGCATTATTCGCATTCAGCACAACGTGCATCGGACACAAAAATGTATATTGACTAAATGTCATAGCTTTGTTTGCCAATTTAACACCGAAGCAATCCGTGACTACACCGTATTCGCTCATTCACCCCTGCATTATCCACCATGCGCCGTGCACGTCGATTAATTAATTATTTACAGTTTCTCCCGTTTCTCGGTGTGGCAATTATAATGTAATCGTTCACATCCAGTTAACGCCGTCATTACGTCGAATTTATAACGAACCCCCGCAATGGGGCAACGACATACTGCGCTATCTGGGGGACTTCCATAGAACACATCCGGTGGACAAACCTTTGGGAATTATTTTATTACCGACCGTGGTGTAGTTCGTCCGTAAGATGGCGCCATTTTTATTTCTCGTGTAATTCGATTTTCGCACACAAGAGTGCGCCCGATGTTGACTAGGGCCAGTTACTTTTTGACGTTGGTATTAAAATGGCAACCGTTCGCAGATGACAGCTTAATGATTCTTCTGCTTATACTTTATGTACTGTATGTAGACTCCGTGCACTCTAAGAAATACACAATGACTCATCACAAGTTGCGCCAATAAAACTAGGCGGATGTGAAGGGGCAATATTAAGCCGGGGGCGTTTATTTAAATATGGAATATTATTGAAAATAAGTGTTTGTAAAAGTAGTTGGCAGTAATAGGGAGTAAAATAAATGTAAGTTATCTGTTAATATATACTTATACACATAAATATATGCGATGTATTCACTGCACACGCTATTACGAGCAATTGTCACGCCACTGTGATTAGCGCCTCCCCCGTTATTAGTCATAATGGACTCGCTCGACCGATTTTCGTATTCTGCGCATTTTAATTGATGTGTATTTCTTACAGTAAAACATCTATACACGCGCGCGCGCGCGCGTGTGTGTGTGTTGTGTGTGGGGGGGGGGGCTCTAGCGTCCAAACGATTGTAGTAGACGATTAAGTGTCGTTTTAAACAAATGTAACTTCTAAAATTAATCGCAAATTAAATTAAACTTGGTTAACGTTGGTCGTCCAAAAACAATTCCACTTTTTCTTGAAATCCATGCACACATAAAATTCATTTTTTCTTTTGCCTTGTGGATGATAAAACATATTCGAGACATCGTCATTCCTTATTTGACCTGAAATGTTGTCGAAGGAATTTGATCGAGCTTTTGACATACACAATAGTCTCGTTTGTCGGTGTGGTGTGAACGCGTATGTAAACATGTATTCGGAGAACAAAGAAACCAACCAACCAACCAATAATTTTGGTATACCGGTGAAGATTTGTCATCTTAGTTATCGAAAGTACGTATTTCCCAATTTTTATACCGTTGGACTTGTAACGACTACATTTTAATAAGCAAAATCGTCAAAATCCGTGACTACACCGTATTCGCTCATCCAGCCGCAAAATATAATTATGTTCTAGAGCTGTCCCTGGAAGAGGGAGATACCATGAATGTGTAATTTTAATCCAATAAAATAGTTCATTTAAACTGTCAGTTTTTGAAGTATTGTAAAACAGTTTTTAATTAAGGCATTTGTATTTAACCAAGTACAAAAGCGAAATATGGTAAGGTAAATAAAAGCAAGTCATTTCGTTTATTTTATAATTTTAAACTTCACTACTATTATTGTAAACAAAATTCTGTTACAAATGTATACATGTATTAAATTTCTTTTTAATTACATTTAAAAATAAAACGTAATTACGTTATCAAGTTAAAAAATTACTTAAAATTATCCAGTTTTTGTAAAACTCTTAGTAGGCGCTTTGAGCTTGCCGAATTGTTCTTCCGCACAACCTTCACAACTACACGCACTCGGCACAGATACTTGCTTCTGGAATGACGTTCTGTCCATGCAGACCAACTCTGCAATCATGGGCTTGTGCTCTGTGGCACGACAGCACGTGCAAACCGAGTCGAATGAAGCAGTTTCTGCAAATGTTAATGACACAGTTGCGATTTATCAAGATAAATAAAATGACTTACTTGAATTATAGAAAGTTGAAGAATGACAACTTCCCACGCATTCCGTAAATCCATTAAGTGGGGCTTTATTTGTACAAATACCCTTACCAGCTTTGATGACTTTCACCAAGCCTATTGTTTTTTCTGGATGAATTTCTTCGGGAGAACACATTTCTGAAACAATATAAAGAATATAATTATTTATTACTATTTTCTGAAATCATATTTTCAAATAACACTAGTGAACTTTGTGGAAGGACTTTACAACGGACCCCGGGATAGGTTAACCTGCTGAATGAATAGACAATTGCAAACATTCATTAAAGGGTCAACTATATATATCCACTATATCAGATATTTATCGTCCTTAGCTGTTGTAAGGAAAAATTTCACTAGAGATAAATGACAATTGTTGTAATAATGCCGTACAGCAACAAATATAAATCAATTGGCTTACTTTGATCTTTCATCGTCATATTGCAATGTTTGCAACAACCTTTTGCGTAGACATTTTCTGGAGGACAATCGAGAATACTCGGGCAAGATTCCTGTTGGCTTATAACAGTAAACTGATCACCCTGCTGCTCGCACGAATACAATGTACATGTATCAGCCGAAGTCCAGTTTTCACCAGATTTCTTCAACTCGTCTCCAACTACACACGCAACGGGGATACACTCTCCACAGCAGGTCATTTCAGATTCTTTGTACTCGGAACCCTGATGAAAATGTTGTTTAGCACAAGGCGAATTACTGTTATTACTATTTTTATTACCTTTGGACAATCCTTTTGACACGTTTCCACAGATTCCTGTTTAACGAGTTCAGCCAAATTATTCTCCACACAGGTAACTTTCTTGCATTTATCAAAATCTGGAGACTGCCATGTTTCACCAACCTTCCGATCAATAAGATTTAAGCAAAAAGGTCACAATTAATAACCCGTAATTACCTTGTAAATCTCCTTTCCAACTCGACAGGCCACGGGTTTGTGCTTTTTACAGCATTCGTTGTCAACTGAATGCGATTCGTACACGAATTCATTGAGAAGTTCCGGCGATATTGTCGCACAGTCCATCACTGTTGCTTGTATTTGTAACTGAGAAAATAGTAATAAATTAAAGGTAGATTAAGGCAATATAATGTGAATGTAATAAATATTCTCATTAAATAAATAAAAATTCTCACCGATCCATTTAAATTTAAGCAGACATATTTGTTACAAAAATCCGTTGACGTCCATCTCTCATTGATATTCCTAATCTCGCCGTCCACCACGCAAGCCACCGGCTTGCAAGTTCCACAACACAGTTTTGATTCCGGGCTTGCCGGGAAGTATTCATATCCCAGTTCACATTTTACATCGCAGGTGGTAATTTCGGTTAATTTTTGTAAACCAGTTGTTGTATTGGCGCATTCCATCACTGTGCAATAATCACCTTCGACGGGCCATTTCTCACCGACTTTATAAACTTTCCCTTTGTACATGCAAGCAGTACGCTTGATCAACGGGCAACACTGCTCAACGACCGGCTCATACTCCAATACAAAGTCATCTAAATCCGGAGAATCATTCAAAGCCAGACAGTCTGAAACCATGCACCTGCTATTGTAACCTTCAGCGTCTGACCCGTAGCAACTGCAGCTTCTGCACGGTCCGTCCTTCCAAGTTTCGCCAAGCTAACGTGGAATTTTAATAAATATTTTTATTGTCAAACAATATAATTAATGGAATGAGTAAAATTCATAACAGATAAAATAAAATAACTAAATTAAAAATTATCACGTGCCTTCTTCAATAGCTTCTGCTTTTCAAAATCACTCCTTAACCTTTCTCCTCCTTTTTCCGAGGCGATGTACAGAAGATCAACGATACATTCATCAGGTGCCTCGCACTTATAAGTTGGACAGCATTTATCTGGATTTTCCGTCTTCTGAACGGTGTAATACATCGGACAATCGGGTGCACTGCGACAGAGTTCCTTCTTGCACTCTAGTTTCATCGCAGGACAGCAGCCGCTGTTATCTGGAACCTTTTGCATCCCGTCTTCAATGGGTTTGTCTGTGGACGTATCTGGAACGGCACACTCTCCTGGAGGTTTGCATTCGCAAACAAACTTCTGGCAACCGTCAGCTTTCTTTATCAGCTTCATTATCTGGTCGGAGCTGCATTGGAGTTGCTGTGGAGGTTCACACGTTGGACCCGAAATATTAACAGGAACTGGAATATTAGAACATTAATTTTAGCAGAAATTATATTATTTGTAATAATTTACCGCAAATATACTTTTCGCAGCATTCATTTACATTAGATGCGACTTTCACTGCATCTAGTCCGTCTTCGCATATGGTACCCACTGCAGGACAGTGCTTTGTTTCACATGTCATTGAAGTGCCTACGCAAGTACAGTTAGTGCAAGTGTCTTTTTGCCAGGTGTCGTCAGGATGGTGACCTTCCTCATCGCACACTTCACATTCTCTTTGTTCGACACAGGAATTATTCAACATGACCTTTGAAAGAAACTTTGCACGTATAATTGTTCTAACAAGTTTCTCTTGTGATACAGGATGACAATTTAACATAATCTACCGCATTTTACAACCATTTGGTGTATTGAATACATTAATAAGTAAGAAAGGACCACCGTTACACGTTACCATTACCAATGAAATTTTAAGCTTTTATGAGAGTGAGACTTTATAGTACCTTTCCCTCAGGGCAGAAACAACCATCGACGGGAACTTCAACGCAGTCATTTTCCTTTTCTTTAATACTATCGCATGTTTTAGGACAACTTGACCCACAAGGTTTGTATTCTTGGTCGGTTGGACATGTTTCGGCGGGACATAAATTGGAATGCCAATGTATACATATGTTTGAGCTCATACACTCCTTTGCGTATGCCCCAATTGCTACACATGCTTGCTGCGAATTTCCATCACAAATATCCTTCTTGCACCATTCAATAAACATCGTCGGATCTAGCAAAGGGTGACACTGCAAACACAAATTTATTAGTAATTTCTTCTGCAAGGTGTAAAATTAATTGATACCTACCAATCCGTACTTGCCAACGTCCAAAAGTTCCAAGCATGGATCCGGAATGGACAATGGCTTACACTGTTCTTCAGGTTTCTGCTTACAAGTTTCTTTATCTTGTCCACCCGGCAACTTATCGTACAACCAACTCAGACCAAATTCCTCGACATCTTTGGTTAGTTTACCCGTGGACGTCGTCATATCGTTATCGGCATCTCTGTTGCAATCTCCACAGAGACCTTCCAACTTACCGCCGTATTTGTGCGAAGGCGCCTTGACAGACACACCCAAAGAGGGATAATAAACACTGACCTACAAATCAAATTAAACGTAACGAAGTACACGCGCGCAATTAAACCATTTCTCCTTACCTCAACTTGTATCTGCCGCAGCAATATTTTCAAATGCTTCGACCTTGTTTGCTTGATCTCAGCCCAACTGGATATTTCACCGTAATCATTTATCACTTCTGAATCGACGATGAGCTTCAATTTGTTGCGTAAGTTATCTTTTAATACGTGAATCTTGCGTCCTTCGTATAGTATGGTGACTTTTCCAACACAAGATTTTTCCTTGTGATTCTCGCACGGTGCATTCGTAATTAAAACCTATAAAATTGTAATTCATGAAATACAATTCAGAAGAGGAATGCTTCAAAAATGACAAACATGAATATGTCTTTCAAATTGACTTTTTCCATTTGAACACGTTTTACTTTGAAAATTCACCTGAAATTTGTGTTCTTCACCCCCCCTATGTGCGTCTCTGGACATCACGTAAACGCAATTTCCATTGATGGTAAAGTTGGCCTCGTCGTACGTCACGTACTGCAGATGAGGCAAGACGTTGCACTCACAATCACGACAAGTCGATGGTTTTACGCAAGTATCGCCTTTTCTGACGTGACCCGGGGGACAATAACAGCCGGGGAAGCACACAGTCTCCATCTTCGGACAGGCGGTTGTGTCGGATATGGTCTCGCATGTCAACTCGCACGGTCTACGATAGCAATCGTGATGTTCCAACGGTGCTTCGCAGGAAACGGCTGGAAAGATATCGAGGCTGAAATCGACTGAATTTAAAACTTTAAGCTTTAAGCTTACGACAATCCTGTTGAGTTCTCCAATCCGTTAGTTCGATACTTGTGTCGGCTTGCATGCAATCAACAACGAATTGCTGAAGAGTGGCACATCGGCATTCTTCCTGTAATACATCATTGCTTTCGGAAGCTTCCAAACAAGCGCAAGTTGTTTCCAAGCAGCGAGAAATGAATTTTTCGACGTCGACAACTTTGGCACAAGCGGCGAGCGTTTGATCTCTAAAATGATAAAAAATAAACATTTTAACAATAACATTTTTACATTCAAATTTCTTCACTCACTTGACTTTATTGCACATTTTCCACGCCTCGTTCTGTATATGCATGGGACACGCTTTAGCCTCGCAATCGACCCGAGTATCATTTTCGGCCCAACTGTTTCCAAACTCGACCGTAGTCCGACCCAAACTGCCGTCAGGTTTACGCTTATCATCCTTCGGGTTTCCGTTGAAATAACCACACAGACCGTCCACCATGCCCGCCAATTTGACAGAAACACCTACCTTGACGTTTCCCTGTTTATCCCAAATCACCCAAAAACCGTACCTGTTCGAAACCAACAGCAACGTCTCCCCCAGCCGAGAAATGGAAAAGAACTGGGAATAGCTGCCGATCTTTTTCGTCTGATCGACTGTGTATTTGAAGCCGTCGTACTCGACAGTCAAGTCTGGATAGAGGACAAACGAGTGCTCTTCGTGAAGCACAATTAGGTTACGTGTGCACATCTTATCGCACACTTTTTTCACTGCAAGAAAGTAATACAATTTCAAGACTTGGATCGACTGATTTGACTTACGTGACACTTCCCAATTGTTATCTTTTAAATCTCTGGCGAGGACATGGTTGCAAATGTCATACTTGTATTCTGTTTCGTCGAATGTATTGAATGTCCTTCCAGTTACGTTACAGATTGCGTCAGGCGGTGGAGGTGGTCTACACTCGTATCTAAATGAGTACACAATTAGCATACGTGTGTTCTTTCTGGGAGTTGAATGGAATACGTGTGAATTATTTGGAGCTAGGTAATTAATTTTTTAGTTCATTTAACACATTTTCTGCAGAAGCAAAACAAAAGACATGCCCTAGGTGGATATCGATAAAGGGGTGCGATATTAAATCTTATTAGGTGGGAAACGATATTCAGGATTTTGCCAAAGCATATGTTTTGATTCATCGCCACATCAAAATGTTGGATCAAGTACATTAATGAAAAGATTACCTTGGACAGTATTCCTTAGTTTTCTCCAAATCAAAATCAGGTTTATAACCCGGAGGACACTCAACTGGCGGACAAATGGGAGTTTCGGCGTTTTCCTCAAACTTAGGTGGTGGTTTAGTCGACACACACTGGAATTGAGGGCATTCTTTTTTCACTGCAAGCTTTTCAGGTTCCACATTCACAGGTTTATCTAAATTGATCTTATAACCTAATGAGAAAAAAATTAAATAAAAATATAAATAAATAAAATTTAAAAATAAATAAATAAATGTATATATACCACGTTATTCAGAAACTTACCAGTTTTGACACCAACTTTTTTACTAGCGGTCTTCAATGCCAAGTAGCTATTTTTGGTTTTCGTTTTCGCTCCGAAAGTGGAAAACATCGTCGCTAAATATCGACGGAATTTCTGCGTTTTTGAAACGCTTTTTTTATCTGCTACTTTATAACCGGGCGGACAATTAGGACTGGGACATTTTTCCTCAAACACTATAAAAAAATTGACTTTATCCGGTGCACATACTCGTATCAATGGACGGACCTTCTTCAATTTCCGTTTTTGTGACTGGGACTTCTGTGGCTTCCGATATTGGATTGACAGTAGTTGCACAGTTAGTTTCATCGTCGGGACAATCCTGTACGCCGTTGCACCACAGGCTTGCGTCGATACAAATATTGCTCGTCGCACATAAAATTGTCCCTTCATCACACGGTAAACACAGACATCCACATGTGTTTGTGACGACGCTCCTCAAACCCTACGAAACATACTTTAGTTGTACTTTCAAAATTAGCAATCTCATGATGGCAGTTTAACGGAAAAGTGACTTAAAAGTTAGCAACACTTTATGTTGCTGGCTTCTGCCTTGTTTCTGATGACTTCCTGTTGATTTTGAGCTGTGAAATTAATTTTTAATCAAACTGCCCTCATAACTGCAAAGATAATACATAATACATAAGAATATATTCATATATTTTCGTAAATATTCTTGCACCGGTAACTGAAGCAACTATAAAGTAAGTTGATTCCAATGCGGAAAAGATGCGTCTTGGATGATAGCATAAGCAAAATCCATAATTGATCATGTGGTAATTTTTGATAATATATAAAATATTATCTACGTGAGCCACTTATTTCGAAACCACTTACAGGTTTTCTCGATTAAGAATAATCAATAACTACAAACCTTATCACATTTTTGGCAAGTTTTAGGGGTGCAGTGCTCAACACCGCCCAATTTACATATACACTCGCTGCAATCTTCCTTTCCAAAAATTGTACCAATAGGATATCTAAAACCACCAATGCAATATGAGTTCTAAAAGTAAAATGTATGCACTTACGCAATGTGTCCAACCATGCACGGACACTGAGTTCGTGCCACGCAATTTTCACCGTCCCACCACAATGCAGGTGGACAGTGGCAAGCGTCGAATTCCGCAGACTCTGTGCCGGGGCAATTGTTACATTCTGTTTTTGGAATCGGCACCGTGGCGGGTAGATCGGGATAAGGTTCGAAACAACCGTGAGGTTCGACTCGCATCTGTATGTTCTTCATCCATTTCGTTGGCACAATTTTCAAATATCTTGTCGAAAGAGGGATGTCGAATGTGATCGTAACGGGAGTTTCCTTGTCGAAATTTCCAAGGAAGACTTTCTCCTCACCAGAAGCATCCACTACGGGCATCCAGTCATGTTTGTTGTTCGAGTACTTCACTGTGTAGGTGGTGACCCAACCTGAGGGTCCGCCTTGAGTTTCTACCCCGGTTATTTTACGTGGTTCCAAAAAATCAAACTAAAAGAGAACAAATAAATATTTATTACATATGTGCACTGCAAATAATATATTTGAAAATAAGTTTATTAAATTAAACACTTGGTGTAGTTTATTTCTCCATGTACATTTTGTCTTACAGCATTCAATAAATACGATTGAATTTAAGAGTTATTTTTAAAAAAGTTTCACCAAGAGCTGACAGTACATGAATTAAGTGAAATATTTGATCCTACATGAAAACAGTTGTACAAAAATAACAGCACATGTTTTATTTTAACAAGAAACAAATATGAAGCTTTTAGTAAATGTGTTTGAATGTTATGTTTCTCGTCTTTTCTGGACAACTCTTGTTTGTGTTGTCAGCAAGCAATACTATGCAATGCAGAATATTTATAAATAGGTCATTAATTAAAAGGTTGTAAAAAAAAGTCCTTGCTTTCTGTACGATCGTAACACACTACAATAATTCATATGTATTCTTTTGATCCTACAGCGACATACATTCAGAACAAATAAATAATGTTAGAGGGCTTTGCGTAGATCTTATGTTCGTAAAATCGAAATTATATAACTGACTTACCTGAATCCATTCAGTTGGAGAATTTGTGATGGGTTGCCAGGCTCCTTCTCCATTGATCTTCAATTGTGTTTTATCATTCTTCTGGGAATATTCAGAACTGGTTGAAATTTGTTGGTCAGACATAGTACCATCACCTACTCCCATTGGATCTTCACAATCGGTAGGTTTTGTCTACAAAAAAAGTAAGTAGATTATTTGTTCTTTTGCTGGTGAAAGTATATTCAAAACAAGTATAATTTAAAAAAATTAAGCAATCAATAATTTTATAGGGTAGGTTTATAGATAACTTGGTGTATAATAAAAGTCTCGTCGTCACAACTTGTAACCGATCATTCAAGTCTAACTTACCGCAAAGAAAGACATCAAGTAAACTAACTTCCCACGAAACACGGGTTACCATTAATAATTAGAAATTGCGTATCTTACCGTGATGGGAAGTTCAGTGGGAGAAGTACTCGTTAAAACTTCTCCGCAACCGATAAGTTCGACTCTAAGGGCGATTTCATTATGCCAAGTTTGTGGATGGATCCTTAGAATATGTGCTTCGATGGGCTCATCAAAAATGGCCGTGGCTGGCGCGTTTTGATCGGCGGAACCACGAAATACCTTCAACAAGTTGACAATTTGTTATTAAGCCTTTTGAAGCATAAGATCGAATACTTTTAGGCGTTTATCGGCGTCCATGATGAAATTAAACCGTCCGAGGCCATCGGGACTGTAAGAAACCAAGTAACTGGTGACGTACTCGGGATACAAGGGACTGCCTCGAACAATAACCCCGTACACGGGTTCCTGTCTTCCAAGATTTATCTGCAGATATTGCCTTTTGTCGGACACTTCTGGCTTCCAACTGCCACCTTAAAAATACATTATTTCAGATATTTTTGATACTTCATTCGCAATATATCATGTTTAATCACGTATGACAATTTAACTAACAATTAATAATAGATTTAGTAAAAATTTTACCAGACTTTCCAGACGTTTTCGTCTTAAATCCCGAGTATTTCGGTAAGAATGCATCGCTTTGCGCAGTACTGGCACTGAAAGCGTCGTCGGGTAAATCCTGGTCGCCCTGAATTAGATTTACGAATCTGAAATTTCAAATGACACCGATAAGATAAGTACATCTCGTCCGTCGCCTGCTCGCACGAACCTATCCGGCTTGCATTTTTCGGGAGGTGTCACGGTGGTAATCACGACTGGTATTTCAGTTGTGGGTTCCGTTTCTTCTTCAGTCGGTTCTTGACCGCAAGCGGAAGTATCGCACGTGTAAAAATTGTTTATGCATTGGCATATTTTGCAGTCGGACTCTCGATAGGTCATCCCAGGCTGGTAACATTTCAATATTATTTTATTTCGAACGATGAATGCTGCACATGGTCTGTTTTGATATTTCAAAAAAACGTTTGAAATTGAAAAAAACTAATGTCGTTAAATTACACATACATTTTAACCACCTAAACTCAATTCATAAACATAAAGGATCGAAACTGAATATACCTATAACATATTAGATTGATAAAGATATAAATTGTTAGTTAAAAAGTTCTGGAACATGTTTTTTATAAAAAAAGCTACAGAATATAGTGGAGGCTAATAAAATAACAACCATACCTATTATTACATTTCCACACTGCTCAGCTAAGAAAAACAAACAGCTTTAAAATTTATTACCTTGACAGGTTTTCCGTTGTCAGACGTGCACATACAGTCTGAACTATCCACACAGGAGTCTTCATTTGCCCATAATTTACCAGCGGGGCAGGTATTATTCTTTTTCGTCGATATGCAGCTGCCCTCGCAGGCGTTACCACCCCGACACTTTCCAGTCTGTCCGACAACGTACGAGTAATAAGCACACAATCGGTTGCACGAAATCGCACAAGAATCGTATATTTCACCCGGCGAACACAGTTCACCATCAATTTCAATGCCGACTTCTGAAGTTGTCGATTCCTCTTCTAAAATTATAAAGTGTCAATGTCAAAATCATCTCTCGGACAATTACTAATGCATATGTAATACCTAGACATTCCGGTCGAATAGCAGATACAACGTGGGGAAAATCGCAGACCTGGGTTGATGGGTTGTACATCATTGTTGGCCCGCAAGTTTTCTCCACTAACTCCGGTCCAGAAATGCCGTTCGGCGAGCAATGGTAGAATAGGTGACAATCAACTGCATGCTGTGAATTGGGATTGTTCGCATCACAAGGTGTGTAATCCGGCGTGTGCTCGGTTGTAACTTCTTCTGTTGTTGAAAATTTAAAACGAAATAAACATCTAAATAACAAGATTATATCCGCTATCCAGAAAGGACTCATTGAATGTGGAATCTGAGATTTTATTATCCAAATTTCTACTTGAAATAAATCTAGTTATAGTAGCAGATAAAACATGATTTTTGTTTATAATTTAGTTGTTTTGAAGCCGAACTTTTTATTTTATTTCATTTTATTTACTTGTGAGACTTATTTAATTTCAACAATCACAAGTGGGTTACGCACTGCATCCAATGCCAATATTTGTTATAAACACTGTAAATGTGTTGGTCAATTTGGAACAAAATTACAACATAATATAAAATACATTGGGTGTGGTGATTTGAAAGTTCGGTCTTCCTTCGTACACCCTTTCATTTAAATTTGGATCGCAAAGGTATTCTCACAACAATTTGCAAAATAATAACATGAAAACTTACCGCATTTACATAACACGCGAATTTCAAAGTCCTTACATCGACCGTTACAATAAAGGCCCTTTTCGAGGCTGCATTCGATGTCCAGCCCGGTTTCTTTAGGAGAAACGTGATCGTCGACCGTCCGGCATTCTATATTCACGATGTTTTTAACGTCGCATTTGCTCTGTCCTTTCAAATTGTTCTAAAACAGTTGAAAACGCATAATTATTGTTTCGAAATAAATTATCGACAATTTACCATTATCAGACTGTTTGGCAGCGGTTCTATTTCGGACAACTTCCAGTTTGATTTTTTCGTTTTAATTGGTGTGGCTTTATCCTGATTTATCCAATCGGTCCACCCAGATTTGCAAGTCACGTACTTGTCCATCTGCGATGCCGGCGTGGGAGTAGGCTTCTAGTAAATTACCGTCATTAATGCATTGGGATGCAACTGTTCCGCACTGGTTGTTTTATCAATGCCTAATGAGTATTAAGAACGGTGAGGATATTGTCAACAATGTTTGGACTGAGCAAAGCAAAGTTGGTAAAATTGTAACCGGGAAACCCTTAAGATGGTTATGTTGTTATTGACGTTGACAATATCCTGTGATGGTGGGAATGAGAATGAAATGACTAAAAAGTTATTAAATAAATACAAACCGGAGTTGTCGGACAAGGTTGTCCTTTGCACGTCTCTTTTCCTCTAGAACAATAACACGAATGACACGCGTCTTCTTTCATCATATCGCCCTCATAGTAAACAACATCGTCCAATTCAAGACAAACTGGTTTGCAGACGTTTCTAGGTATGCATTCGCTGAAGGATGTGTTCAAGTAGACCTGGTCGGGTGGGCAAGGTTTCAATTCACAGCCTTCGATGCACGAATCTTCCTTGCACAATTTGCTAAGCGGATTTTGAATCAGGAGATTATCGCAAGTCTCCAGTGGACACGTCGAAACGCAGGCGCTGTACTGAGAACACCGTTCATCACATTGGATTGCTGAAAAGCGATACAATGTTGCACATGGACAATTTACCAAAAATAAGACAAAACGGATGTTTCATTAGTTTTTCGTTGAAAAGGAAGCTTGGAGTTATTAATCTTAACAAATTTTCCGGCAAGAAAAGGCAAATTCTGGGATCAATAAATTCGCAAATGAAATATTCAGGTGAATTGTTTGTAGTCATGTGCTATAATTAAAATTATGACATATCGTCCATTTTAATCATCTTTTTTAAGATGCTTAAAATAATTACAAATATGTATTCGAAATATTTGCTCACCGACAAAAATAATTACACTTTATACTCACGACATAGTTCTTGAGATCTCCACTTGATTGGTACACCTTTATTGTTGCATTCTTGAGCATATGCAGCTATAGCCGTACACAAACATTCACAATCGCCCCCTTGGTCGCAAGCACAGGAATCAAAAACGCATTTTTCAAAATAGGAATCGACGACCACTTCAGAATGACATGGAGCAAACGTTGAGCTTTTCATTATGCCACATTCTCTGAGTGCCCATATTTTACGGTCTGGTCTTTTCTCACAAGTGTCCTTCACAATTAACAGCATTAATGAAAATCTGCACCAAACTATCTTACACTTACAGTTATATCTTCGGTTTCTGGACAATACGATTGCAATTTCCAAGAATCTCCAAATAACATCGCCGATGCCTCAGTGATGCCACCCGACGGATTTTGAAAATCGTCCATTTCGTTATCATTGTAATTCCCGCACAGTCCCTTAATCTGTGTCAAGTCGACAAATCAAATCAGATAATTCAATACTAAATTAAATAATGAAATAAGCGATGTAAAAGCAAACCTTATCTTTCCATCTCGGGTCGACTTTAATGTAGATTCTTGTGCCTTTGTCCCAATGGATAATAACGCCAATGTCGGCTGCCTCGACGATAACAAACAGGTCTTTATTCCTTACGGTGAATCTTTTGAATATTTGTGCGTCTTGCACTTTCTTGTGTCTGGTCAGACTGATGCTTTCTTGTTGAGCGCCAGACCCAATTTTAATAGTTACCGACTTGGAGCAACTCACGCCCAATGAACCACAAGGAACGTTCTAAAGAAAATTTGATATATTGATTTATCAACATTTAAATCGACGATATTACCTGTATAGATACATCAAAGGTATCTTCACTACTCAGCGCTCCTTTTGCCAACACATAATCACACTGACCCTGAAAATCGTAGATCTTACCGTCGAATGTCTTGAAGTGAGAATCACCCCATGCACTACACTCGGCTGCACATTGCCTATCCGTACAATTCCATTTTCCACCATTGCACGTGCTGTAAGAAAATGATATTTTAAATCGTCAGAAAAATGAACCGAACTGACCATGTATTGCAATCACTTTGCACAATTGATTTTTCACCGTAACTCCTTCCGCCGTGATGACAAGGGCATTCGGTGGGTCTCACACATGTTTTGCTGCTGGTATCCAAGACGTAACCTTCTTTGCACTCGCAGCCGGCGTGGCATACGCTGGCGCTAACCATGTCTTGAGAATGCATGTTCTGAGATAAATAATTATGAGAAACACAAACGACACACCTTCGCTGTACGTTTTACCTTGCAAGTGACGGGTTCGGGAGACTCACACGTCGTGAAAACAAAATTTCCCACTGAACTGCACATTGTTTTTAGATCCTTGGCTTGTGGGTACTTCTTTGTTTCCTCGGACACTGCAGGTCTGCAGTTCCAAAGCGCGTTTGTGCACGTGCTACAAATTTTTACAGTTAATAATCACCAGCGTCATCATAAATGTACTCTCATAGTATGATAAATGGCTCATTTTGTGTAACGAGTGAATTCGCACGAGTTATACAAAATCACTTCAGGCATTTAAAGTAAGTTTTGTTTCAGTTCTTGACCAAGGAAGAAGATATCTCACCACAATTCAGGTCCCTTGCTAGCCGGCCTCACCTCCTTGTACCCAGCAGGGAATTCCAGGCCATCGTGTTGACATCTACATTGTCCCATGGGGATACATTCACCGTGTTCATCAAGCGTCTGTCCTTTCGGACAGTTGCATCCTTCGACGCATTGTTCCCTGCAGTTGGGTCGAGACGCTATGTCATAGCAAGTACGAGTGCAAGAATTTCCACACACTTGGTACGTTTGACCGCCTGGACAATGAACGCCGCATTCTTTGATATCACTACGCCAATCTATCTGTACACCCTTCACCGCACATTCGTGTGCGTACGCCGCAATCATAGGACACAAACAATTTGTCATCTAGAAACATCAATAGAATATATAAAATTATTATCATTACATAGTCCTTTTTTATTAGTAATCTTTTTAATGGTCATTATTATTATTATTAATAATAATAGCAATAACAAATAGGAAATATCAAACCTTTCCTTCACATGAACATATATCATATAGACAATTCTGATAGAATGGTTCGGGATCAACGTGCCAGTGGCAGTCACCAAATATATCCGTCTTCATCTTCCTGCAATGTTCCTCCGCAATCGCTCTGTTTTGCATATTCGAATCGCACGGATGACTTTTTAACTTATCCGGTATGTCATTACATTCCTCCCTCGTTTTCCACTTGTTTGCAAAGGCTATGACCGATTTTTCGACATCATTCTCCATCGTTAAAAAGTCGTCCTTCTGATTGTCGTTGAACGTTCCGCAGAGACCCTATTAAAGTAAATAATATTGTAATAGGTTAAGAATGGCACGATGGGCGTTGTCAATAAAAATAGAATCAAAATATTTTGATTCTATTAAACACAAATTTATTGCCAATACCTTAGTTTTTCCTCTTAGTGACGCAGGTGCATTAACATACACTCTAGTTATACCATCCCACCATACTTCTAAGCCACTGGGAAACTCCACTAAAAGAATAACGATTTATTAGGTTTGTTAACGACAAAGAAATAAAAATGCAACAAGCTACTCGTAGTTATATACGTACCGACTACGAAAATTGAAGAGACGCTCCTGATTGTTATGCCGGCAATTACGTAGGGTATTTTTGCTATCTCTCTGTTGTTTACTGACAATTCGTGGTTTTGTTTCAAGGCAATGACGTGTCCAGCGACCCTAATGGTGACGGACTTTGTGCAAGATGGCAAGCTGCTGCTAACACTTACAGGGAAATTCATAGCCTGAAAATTAAAGCTGTACAATGCAACATAAAATTTTCTTGTGGACAAAACACACCAACGATATGGAACCGGCGCACGCCACATTTTCAGCTTCTATACTAAAATCGTCCGCCTTAACCAAATAATAAGTACATTGACCCATGAAATCGTATCTTTTTCCATCGAAAGTGGTGTAATGAGGATCCCCCAGTGCCGAACAACGTGCACCACAAGCAACCTGTAAAGAAATTAGTAAGCAAAACCAAAGCATAGAGGAATATGGAATTCTTAATCTAGTTAAACAATCATCCAACGACCAGAATTTTAACGGTACCAGCTTAGTAAAAATGTAAATTACATCAAACATGGTAAACAAGACACATTCCTTGACAACAAAATAAATTTTACAATAAATAAAATTGGTTTTCCTGTCTTTTACATTTTAACGTTTCATAACTATTCTTTGAATAGTGCAAAAATATTTGTAAATATTGACACTTTATTTGATTAGTTTTTGAAGGTCACTAATCAAATAATAATTTAAATATGAATTATTGCAAGTATTGCAGTTCAGAATTCCTACCGAACTTTTCCTTCGTTGCAAATCATGTTGTGTCGTTTAGAACGTACCTGTGTGCAAATCCACTGTCCATCTGAACAGGTGCAAGTATTGCACTCTTTCGGTACGCTAGCACCCGGTGGAAAATCTTTGCCGCGCAACCGACACGGGCATCGGTCTTTGGTAATGCACTTAGAGTCGTGCAAAACTGTACCTTTTGCACAATAACAGCCCTCCTCGCATGTATCTTCCGTTTGAGACGATTCAACAGATGCACCGCAAACGTCTTGTCCTCCCTTAGGAGCGCAGGACATGTACACCCTCCCACCACTACACGTCATTGCTAGAAATCATTGAATAGTTGAAATAATTATAGTCTTGGTAAAATTGCAAGGAACGGTGAAAAACTTACGACACGTATTTTCATCTCTCCACGTCGTCATCGAAGTGATTCCTTTATGCAAACATTCCCTCGCGTAGACATTTAACGTGGTACACAGGCATTCGATTGGATTGGGTGCCTTGCAGGAGCAAAAATCCCAACGACATGCGTCCATCAACATCGACATGTCCACAACCTAAATTTAATTAATTCGAGATTTTAGCGTAAATAAGGATTTATAAGACTTGGATGTAATGACAACATACAAATCTAAATGGATTTTATATGAATGAATAACAAACATACTTTCTGGCAAGTCATGAAACGTTTATCGGCAAACAGGTTCTTGCAGAATTCGTAAGACTTTTGAACTTTTTCCGAATGGGACTCCTCGCAGATGTGTTCTCCCGTCGGCGCCGAACTGCATTCATCTGCAAAGATTTGTACTTGGGCTGACGAGATAATTTAGAGAACCGATTTATACCTCCGAGTGTTTCAACCTGCCAACTATTCGCCAAGGTCACGATATTTTTAGACGCGGAACCGTCTTTCCCAGCCAAATCATTGCCAGAGTCTCCGTCGAGTTTTCCACAAAGGCCTGATGTACGGTTCCAAAGACTCTCTGTCACCTCCACTTGAACCAACTTCTGAAAGAAAAACAATTATGTACATTTAAAATGTGAAAGAAACAAAACTTTCTTTTCGAGAATCGCATTTACCTGTCCGTCCCATTTTATCTTGGCGCCGATGGTGTCCAAATAAACGATGATGTAATGAGCCGACATTTCCGTCCTCATGCCCGGCAAGCGTCCAGGTATGGGCAACATTTTTCTTTCGTTCATTAAAACAGGAACTCCGTTGTCTGCAAATATGGGTCATGGGTCAAATTAATGGTCGATTATTTCATTAAAAAAAGTACCTAGCACCTTCAGAGAATACGCCTTTTTCTGCAGATAAATCGTGATGATCGTGTGACATAAATGCGAACCGGATTCACACGCGGGACTGTTTTGTGTTATCACACTGAACGTGTTGTCAATGGCGTCGCGTATCAACGTGTGGGGGCACTGAGATACGAAACTGCAATGAAATTAGATCGTGTTTTATTTCAAACTACAAAACTTGATAGTTTGCATTCAATTATATTTTCTAACTATTACTATAACTATTATATTCAATTTGAATTAAAATATGATTACCTAAAAACTTTTCCATCAAACGTTTTGACATGTGTTCCACCCCATGTGAAACAAATTCCGGGCTTTGGTAATTTTTCTTCGATGGTGAAGTAACTGTTTTTGCCCGAGGACCCAACATCAATCATTTCCACATCGGGATCCATTGTTGGGAGATTCGGCTGCAGCTGCGTATCAAAACCATTAGTAACGGTACATATAAAGCTTTCGGACGTACCTGGTTCGGACGGTAGTTTCCAGTCCCGAATATTTGTTCCAGATTGAGAAATGGATGTTGACCATTTAACATGGGGATGATTGGTCCAATTGTTTTACCTGCGTATTATGATACGACTGAATTTAATGAATGAATTTATTAATGTAGTTTAAGTGGCAAAAAATTTGTATCCGAAACGTTCTAAACAATATTTTTACTACATCGAAAATTATTATTATGCATAAAAATAAATATTGTTCGTGTCTCACTGTACAAGAATGTATCTCTTTTTTTATCATAAATACGTATTTTATTTATTTACTAGCAAAACTCACCGAAAACACACTGAGGAATTGGGTGGGGCTCAAATATTCCGGTGACGTAGGTGCATGTGTAAACCGATGCCGGTGGAAATTCAAACTGCACACCTTCTGGACACACAAGTGTGCAACTGAAGGCTTCTCCACTTCCGGAACAATTGTACCCACCGTTAAATTGCAATTTGCGGGCGCCACAAGCATCGGCAGCTGAAAAATTAAATCCGATCGCAAATTGCACTACACATACATTGCACGTGGCGCATTCGTATCAGTTATGTAATGATTTACCTCAACACATGTATGCATATGGTTTTGTAAAAATTTGAGGAGTGTGAAAATAATGTGTCTGATATATTGTGTTAAAAATTTTATCGCGCACATTATTTAGTTTTATTAAGTTTCACATAGCCTGCGGTAATAACGCTCTTGTTCCAGTATATTGCGTAAATAACTATTAACTCGGTCATGAAAACAATACATCAAAATTTTATTTAGTGACAAATTAAATACTAATACAAACTGAAAATATTCACATACAAATGATTTAAAATGTATTAAAATTGATGAAATTTTAATACAGTAATCTGAATTAATGCAACTGTGTGAGAAAATTAAATCACCCGTTGAGCATTAATAATTAACTGTAGAGTGATTGACTGCACATAGGTGCTATGTTTTGCATTGCAACCGAACTAAATCATTTGCTTACAATATTGACATTGAGGTCCGCGGAAGTTTTGCGGACACTGGCAGACGTTAAAGGACAAGCAGTTTCCTCCATTTTCACAAGGCGGCGTGCACGTCGCTGAAAAAAAATACAATGAAACAAACTCATCTTGCAACGGACGAAAGACATTACGTTCACAGTTGGGTACCGACACCCAATTTTCCCTTGACGGCATCCAATTGCCATCTTTACAAATCATGGTGGTGATTGCAGAACCGTCTGGAAATTGGTGCCCAGGTAAACAATTTATTGTACACGTTCTGAAATTCAAACATAACTGTTACCGTCAAAGTTACAAAGTAAAAAAATATATACATTGAACAAGAAACCTTTTGTCCTAATTATAACCATAGCTCATGTGTGCCAAACAGGAAGGAAATTTAGCAAGCTCATTTGAATTTTCCAACATATATAAATAACTATTCAAATTGATAAAATTGGTGTTTCAATCGATAATCAGAAAAAACGGGTGCCATACTTACGTCGATCTACACAATCTTCTAGAATTCATCGGTATGGGCGGATAATTTAAACAAGGCTTGTTTCCAAATTGACACTGAGGTCCTGAAAAATTTTCTGGACAATTGCACTGATTGGGCGCCATACAAATTCCATTATTTTCACAGGCCGGAAGACATACAGCTGTAAAAATACAAATTATAAATTTAACAGAGGTTTTGCACATACTAATGTGAAAAATTGTGTTCATATTAGTGTACAGCACAGAATTTTTTAAAATTTCTAAATAAGGCATCACTCCTTACAGATACCCCACTGCACAAAAAAAATCCTGAGAATTCATGAAAGTGTTAGTATTCGAGTGATTTAATGACAATAAGTAAATAAAAATCTGCACACGGTCATAATCAAAGCCATGTTATTCCAGCACAATTTAACAGATAATTTAATATGTAATTAAAAGTCTTGGTAATAATTCACCGAAAATGTGCATGTGGTATACTATTCAGAAAAATAAATCAAAAATTAAACTCCTTACGTTCACACGATGGTATGCTATCCCAACTGCTGCCTTGAACCTCCCACACCCGTTCCTGGCAAGTTATATAGAGAACTGTCTCTCCATTTGGAAACTTGTAATTTGGTAGGCACGTCGCTTTGCAGCCACTGATCTTGGAACATCTCACGTGAGCATTCATAGGAGAAGGTTCGTCGGTACATCCTAAAAATTTAAATTTTTAATAACAAGCAAAAATTACAAAGTCATAAAACATATTCACACCTTTATAATACTTCATACTTCATCATTGTAAAATATATACATTTAATTAGTATGGCATGTCAAATTGTTGACAAGAACGATGCACGTAAAACCCAGAAGAGTTTAAGATTTTTTCTTTAATTGTACTCATCCATCAAACAACATCAGAATATTGCGACGTGAAATATTATAAATTACTAAAGTACTTTAGACTTTTATAGAATTTAAGTTTCTCGACAATTGTGGGTAAAAAAATTTCTTCAATTAATAAAAATTCATCATTTCACATTTTCATAATTAATCACGTGCATAAAAATAAGAGTTGTTTGTTATCGCAGATTGTGTATACATCCTGTTGTGCGCATTTCTCCGTAGCAAATTAAACATCTTAATCGCTAATTAGCTTATCAAAACCACAATGAATTAACCACAAATTAACACAAAACTTTATCTACTCACACAATTAATTAACGGGCCGCAAATTAAACCAATTTGTAAGAAATCATTTGAAACTTTATTTGAATATAAGAAAATCAATTTGAAATATTGATAAAATGTACACACATACCTCCGTGGTACTTGATGGTAGTTGATGGAAATTGCGTCCCGGTTTTCACGTAACTTTTGACGCCGGTTTTAACTCCACTCTTCGTTCCGCTCGGTTTAGTTTTACTGAAATTGGATCAATTTGAAAATAATCGAGTAATTTTATACAGAAAATATAATTTTTTAGTACGTTCGTAGAAGCAATTTGTATTAGTAATAATGACCGCGTTACCTGTAAGACGGCGACATAAACGACGATCCATATTTTTCACGTAAAAATTTAGGTAAGTAAATTTCTCTTCCACCATTAAGCTCGCTGTAAAAATCAAGCGTTTCACTAGACGCAAAAGCATTCATGGAAGACATCGTAAATGTTTATACATCCGAATTAATTGGTCTAAATGATACGATTAGAACAAATCAATAAGTCTTGCAAACTTTTCTATACTTCAAAAAGTTTGTTTTTCGAAATCAACTTGTGTAAGAAAGAAAGTTTCATAACATTTTAAAGTGGCAATTCTTTCGAGTTATAGCCACCCAAAGGACACCGATACGTCACATAATTGTATTAAAGGTATTAAGGGAATTCAATGTGCTTATTATAAATGAAAATTGCTTCAGCATGAGATATGCTCCGGTTGTTTAATTATTCATTGCAAATAACAGGCATTTTTAATTCTTATGCTTTTTTCATTAAGAAGATTAAGAAAACACTTTTCAGTACATTCGTTGGATAAAATACCTACAGCTCTAATTTTTTTAATCGTCACTAAATTGGACTTTATTTCATTCAATTTATCCATAACTGAGCAATTCAAGAAAAAATGTATTTCCATACAAATCAGATTTATATTAATTGTACAAATAATAATAAAATTGTTCTTACTAAAAAAAAAAAAAAATTAACGCAATATAATTCTAAATTAAATCAAGGATATAATTTATTAACTCTAGACTGTACACAATACTTTTTAATTAGAAATGTTTTCAGCAGTCGATTCTAAATTCATCCCAAGAACGATTAATTTAAACAGATAGATTTGCAATAAAAAAAAATAAACTTTTAATGTTGAAATATATCAGTAATACGTACATGTCTTCGTTGAAAATTCCAACGAAATTACTGGCTAGCAAAATAAAGAAATAAAATTTCTTCATTTTGCCCACTATAAAGAACACCGTTGAAAGTCACCAACAAACTGTACCCGAACGTGCGATCGAATCCGTTATATCCACACAATTCTCCTTATCAATTCGGATATTAGTCGGAATTCAAACCACAACTTTAGTTAACCCAAACCACGATCGACGGCGAAAATATAAAAACATTCGTTATAATATTCATGAAACAGAGCTTTTCATGTAGGTGGTACAGGAAACGACCGAATCTTATCAACAGTTTCACAGTATATGTAATGCATGTCAAGGTTATCAAGTGGCCAGGATAACGAGGAAATTTGGTAATTGGGACATCAATTCGCAATTATCAGAATGGAAACGGCACGCCAATTTGATAAGACTCGCAGCCGGATCAAAAAGGTAGTTTTAATTATAGATGAAGTGACAGTGAAGTAATTAGTGAAGATTAAGATAAGATGAAGTACATTTTAAAATGTTTTTATCGAGGCACTGTTTGCGTTTTAACGAAAATAACTTTTGCTAAGCGCATTTAGCGCTTAGTTAATGAAAACTTAATTAATTAATTGCCTTGTTTTGTACGTGGATATTCGTGAAACGTATTACGTTAAACAAAACAATATTTCTATATTCGAAATTTTAAAAGGTCAAATATATGCCAATTTTTCACTATGACGAATTGGAATAGGTGTGACCTCGTTTACATGATGTATCTGCTCGAAAATACTGCAAATCAAACTAAAACCTTGTCTACCAAACTTGAAAACGATGGAACTGGAATAATTGTTTGGTTTCCCCACATACTCTAATTCCTCAGTCATGTACCATCAAAATCAATGGAACAGTCACCCAATTTTAAAAATTTTAAAATTTTTACTTTAGTTTTCTTCTTGTTTCAATGTCTCAATTTCAATTTTATTCCATCAATTGTCGCTGTTCAATGCATAAGTTTAAATCCTATTCGATTTGAAATCTTGACGTGCCGTCCTTTAAAGTTTCACTGAAAATCCAAGTTGATTCAATAAATAATTTTTATCTCAAATAGCTTACTTTCTAATCCTCTTTTCAATTAAAATTCCATGAAACCCATGCAATGAATTGGCAATTAAAATTCCATGAAACCATGCCACCACCACCCCAAACGGCAACTTAGGTTTGATAAGTAAAAAATGTGCTCCAAATTCGTTCGATTTATTCTAGTCCTTAAAATTCACCATATAACATAATAATAATTTACTATTAATAGTATTACTATTGCGAATTGGGTTGGGTTGCAAAGTGTTATTTTATACTAAAAATTTACACAACCTGATCACGTATAATCTAAGTTAACGTCCCGCATTTCACGTCCGAATGCGATTGGGTCGTGGACGAGTTCTTCCCAAATTTTATAATACTCCCGCGGTGAAATGTGATCTCGATGAACGCCTCGTTCTTTGAGGAACGATCTCCAAACCTAAAACGAATAGAAATTTTGACATTAGAATACAATTTAGAGTTAGAAAGCTCGTTTTTCATTGACAACGTCGATACGATTGCATTAGTAATGCGATATTGTGGGTGCATGCAAACATGCAAAAATTAAATTACCTCCTCCTGTGGCACAGGCGTCGATGGGGCAGAATTTCCCAAATTACCATGCGTAAAAACCTGCAGCCGATACAACAGATAATAATAGGTGTACATTTTGGCCGCCTGAGTTGCCTGAAACATTCATCGTTCAATAATCTAAATAGAAACATACGTTTACATACCTGAAAAGTCACAGATCGAGCACTGCAACACGAAACAGGATACACATTTGACTTGTAATAATTTGTGCTCGTGAAGAATTCCTGTTGCCAACTGAACGAGTGGAACGTGGATAAACTGAGCGGATCACGAGTATCTTGAGGAAAAATGTCTAAACTGGCCAGCAATTTACCTTAAATGAATAAGTAATTTTTATTGCAATCAAATCAAATCAAGTTAGATATATTTGTCAAGTCAATACATCGAAGATGCGCACAAATCACCTAAATAAAAGTCTTCTTGTTTCAAGTACACTTTCGCAGCGACGCAAGATTTCCCGTGTTCCAAAAGGACCTTCAGTGCGTTCAGGCTTCCCAGGCTTAACGCGTAACCGGCTTGTCCCGCGTTGTAACGGGTGGTCCAAAAGTGAACGGCGTGTCCGAGGTAATAGTTTCGTGTCGCGTTCAAATGAGCGACCATCAATCGTAGATTTTCTAATATGGCAAAGGTGGTGTCGTTCACGATCAACACCCAGTCGAAGACGTCGGAGGTGCTCAACGCTTCGCACAAAAGGGGCCACGACCAAATTTTCACTTTCTTGTGCGGACTCGTCAAGAAGTTCCTCTCGACGTTCAGGTTGACCAGTTTCACGTCGTTGCAGCCTTTCGCCCACGTGTTTTTGGCCGCGTCTGCGTTGCTCGAACTTTTCACCAATATCACGCACAATATTCTGATGTTGTCGTACAGATACTGCGATTCTAGGTAGAATTTGGCGGCGCCGTAACGCAAAACGTCGAGCGCGACCTCTTGTTTCTTTAAATTGCTCCTTCGAAACCAGTTGCCGTAATTGGTCTTCGACGACGTGGGAAATTTGGGCGTCAATAAGTGGTTGGAATTAGATAAAATAATAAAGGCACACGCGAGCAACATTCCAATAACGAAGCCAATTACGAATGTTAGACGTACGAAAAAGTGATACATGTTGCCGATTTTCTCACATGTTGGTCGCTATTTTAAACGAACGTATCTATTAGTTGTACACAAACAACTAGTGCAAAACTGTAAACAAAATTATTTAATGTAATCCGTCTTGTCGCAATTAGGTTATGTGGTATGCCTACAGCCCGCCTTAACAACATGACAGCTGAGGGGGCGTGGCGAGCTTTGCTTTTCAACGTACATTCAGGTTAAAAAGTATTTCGGCGGCAAATTTAAAGTGTTGCAATAAAGTTTTGTCAAAATTTAAAGTTTAATAGCGAAATGAAAAAATTAACTGTGCAATTACAAAATAAGGATATAAAAAAATTCGTACCATAAAATCTCTCAATTACTGTCTAGTGCAGATTTTATTACTTTTACTTCTGATTCAGAATGTACCGAACCAGTATACTTGAGAGTGATTGGTTGAATATTTTCCCGCTTAAAATATTTTAAATAACATTTTTGTACTCTCATGTTTGATAAGTGGAGCTGTATTATCAATCAAAATTTTAAATTGTCAAATTGACAGTTTCTCCAAACCAAATTAAAAAATTATATTTATCCAACAGTTTATGCTGTTCGACGCATATAAAACGTTTCTGGAGACTATACTAAGAATAGGGCTTACACTACAATCGTACAACTGGGTCGTCTAAGGCCCAAATTTCACGTGTACAAGAACACAAATCCACGAAGGATGAAACACACCCATGCAACCATCTCGACGCAGCTGTACGTCATTTAGTCGACGTATTTTTCCACTTTCGCCTCGAGGATGACGACTCGTCAAGGTCTAACGTCGATTCAAAAGTGATTCGAAACGAGTTTCAAAGCGTTCGCGTCGACCGCTCGAGGTGTTCGGTGTTTGTTACAGTGCGCGTTTGAAACCAGACACAGAGATGACTTCGACCGTTAAATCTAGTCTCGACGATGATCAGATGTTCGCGTTGATGAAGGTAACGTATTTTTCGTGTGATCGTCTGTCTGCTAAAACGACTAGCAGATCACAATTTACAGCACGACGAGTCGTTATCGAAAATCGTGATATTTTTTGTCAACTATTTCAATCTAATCAAAATAATCGAGTTAATTGATTATTTAGATTTAACTACCTCGTATTGATTATTAAGTTACCTCGTATTGATGATTTCGTGTTTTGCACATGTAATGAAATTAAACAATCAACTATTTAATTATACCAGTTGCGGCGTTTACTTTATTAAATGTATTTCCAATGTTCATTGTCACGCTGTCCTTCAACGCGTTCGTATCGTGGTCAAGGCATACAGGAGAACTTACCAAACAACAAATAGTATTTGAAGACGTGCGCAAATTTCTTAAGAAATCAATATGACTTTTAAAGTAATATCGTTTAAATGTCATTTTGACACCTGATAATTATTTTTTGCCGAATGAAATGCTGTTATCGTTTCCATAGTGCATTGACGGTTCTTATTTGTCAAATTTGACGTTGTTGTGCCCTAAAAATTCTAAAACGTAACTTTAGCAACGAAAATCAATACTAAACCATTAATACTATAGTAGCTCCTTGGTTTAAAATTACAATTTTGATTTATTACAAATATAAAAGGACGTTTTCATATAAATCTGGCGTATGAGGAGTAGCCGAATTCACGTCGGGCTTGAAATTAATGATTTACCGAAAAATAAAAAATGCGATTGACCAAAGGGTTGTTGGCAAGAGTTTACAAAAACGTTACCTGTGCTCAACTGTTGCAGAAAAGGCCGTAATCGTTGTAAAAAATCCACAACTGTTGCTGATTTTTCACAACTGTTTTTTTGCGAATTTTTCGAAACCGTTGTGGATTTTTCACAATCTCGTTGTGCTGCCGGCAAGTGTTGTAGATTTATAATAATTTTCGACGTCTTTCTGACTGGTTTGATTTTTCTACAATTTTTACTATTTCGACATAATTCGATTCATAATGATTTTTTCAATATTGCCGTTTTTGTAATTTTTTGTCGATATTTTCCGATATTTTTTTGTCTTGTCCATCAACGCATTTTTCAAGATAAAGATAAAGTTTTTGGTAAATCGCCCAAAAAACATTTGTATGTGTAATGAACGTGTCGTCTTTGAAAAAACCTAATGCTGTTCAAAATTATACACTGTGTTATTTAAACAATAAACTTGTATTTATTACATTTACGTAATATATTTCGTACGGTTGAAGTTTGAAATGATACACACCACTGAATATCAATTCTTAGCAAATTATTTAAATTGAAATTCCAAACATGTTGTACAGACATTAGAAGTAGACATCCATTGGTGATTTATTTCACTCGGTACCATTTACTTTCTATCCATTTAAATTCCCATTTTTATCGCTTCGACGTCGCGCATTCTAAGGATAAAACCGTTTGCGATAATTACCAAACGCACTTTCACTGCTCAAGAGAAATTACTCCACAATTAGACAGCACCGCCGCATTTTCATTGTAAATGTAAAAGTTACGAGCGGCGATTTGAAATTTAAATCTAAAATTGGCATTTTATCGCCCAATTACAGAGCATCAGGGCGAATCCGTTCATGTTCATTATAAGTACATACGAGGGAATGTTCTGCGATTAAATTGAACCCATGAACATTGTAGTCACATTCGTTAACGCCAGATAGTGATATACAACGACAGCCTTTTTTGCGAGAGGTAAGATAAAATTATCATGTAAAGTGTTTACAATTGGTGTAATCGCTATATGTCATCATTATCTTGATTGAAGTTATATTCACGATCGGGTTGAGAGAAAAGATTCGTACATTTCCTCGAAAGTCGATGCAAGGAAATGCACCAATTTAAGATTACATAAAATGATCTCTTACCTTAGCTTAAGCTAATAACGCAATCGTTAATGATTTATTTTCATGTGATAAATTTCTCGTTTGGTGACATAACTACTTAAACGTAATCGTCATTGTTCGGCTCTTCTTCCTCATCGGACGACTCCTTCTTCTCCCCCCTCGTTACCAAATGGAAAGTTTCCGCTTCCAACGCGAGTCTCCTGATGTTGCTCAAACACCCGGCCGAAGCTTCCTGCAACGCCTGATCCTCTGACGCGACGGTTTTCAGCAAAAACGGCACCACGCCGCTTTCGTGCATCGTTATGCAGTTGAAGGGATTCTTCGACAGATGAAACAGCGCCAAAGCGGTGGATCTTTGGACGTTGCTGTTGTTGGAGGCCATGTAGCCGACCAGCGGTGTTATGGCGCCCAATCTGTGGAACTATTGATTGTAAAATGTAAAATTACACAGCGACGTAGTCACAATCACCTTCCGAACATTTTGCAGTTCGACCCCCACGAGCAGCAGTAGGCTATCGCGGACGCCAGGTGCTCTCGCAGCTCGACCTCCTGCGTGTTGACGAGGTTGACCAACATCGGAACGACGCCGTGGTCGGTGATTACTCCGAGATTTTCTCGATCTTGTGCGACTTCGGCTATCGCGGCGCACACGCACGCTAAGACGTGGCTGTCTTTCGATTTGAGCAGATGCACTATGAGCTCGAGTCCGCCCACGAAGCTTCTGACCATTTCGCCGGAGTCCGTTGCGAATTTGATGCACGGGACCAATGACCAAGCGGCATTCGCTTGCACCTGAGGAGCGACTAAATAAATCGCGCGTATTATATAAACTTTACTCACCTTCGGGTCGTCGTTCTTCAACAAAGACCAAATGAGCCTCACGCCGTCCAACTCCTCTATGATCCTCATCGAGTCCTCGTCTTTCGCGCACTCCCTCAACACCATCGGCACGTTTTCCAGCAGCGGCGGATACGTGTAGTTGAGGAGATTGACGAGGTACGGAATTCCCCCGGCCCGCCGTAGCGTGTCGCGGTTGTGCTCGAACTTGAGGCACTCCGAAAGGGCGCCGACGACGTTGCTCAGCACCTCTTCGTTTTCGTCCACGTTCTCCAAGAGCCTAACCAACACCTGCGTGGAAACGATCGATTTAAAAGTTAACCGGCGAAGAACGTGTACCCACCTCCACGGTCCTCAACTGGTCGTACCTTTCGACGTTCTCTTCACTTATCGCCGTCTTCCAAATGCCGCCGGTGACGGCCGCCAGGAGAGGTTTGTCTTCCTTAGTTTTGGGATCCTTGGCCATGTTTATCAGCGGATCCAACCCGCCCGCTTGTCGCACTAGGTCTCTGGTCGTCGCGTCTTCTGCGCATTTGAATATAGTCGCGGCGCAATGCTTCCTCAGTTGGGGGTACTCCTTAAATGTATGGATAAATTATAAAGAAATGTTATCTCCTTGATATTCTTATGGACATTTCCTACCTGAGCGGACAGATGTTTTACAATGTCCTTGATCATCCCCTCCGTCTGTATGGCTAGCTGATAGCTAGAATCTCCTGCACACTGCGCTATGGTTCCTACGGTCGGTACCACGACGTTCATATGAGACGATCTAAAATTCGGAAACTCGTCACATCGTCCGTGGGTCCGGGACTCAAAAATCACCTAAGCAATCGCGCAAGCAGGGGTATGACGCCGCACCTCATCATCACCTGTATGTTCTTCTTGCTCAAGGACACCGACGAAAGGGCCCTCACTGCCGCTCTCGCCGTGCTCACCTGTTCTTTCTCCTCGACGTCCAGGGTGTCCCATTCGGCGACGAGGAACACCTCGTTCACGTCGAGCAGGTCGACCAGCTTCGCTATGCCGTCGTACTTCCGGACGTGTTTGCGCGCCTTTCGCACCTGGGCCACGTTGTATATCGTCTCGGCGACCAGAGTCTGCAGGTCTCTCGCCGGATCGGCCAGGTTCTTCACGAGCAGGGCGATGCCCCCCAAGTCGGCTATGTTCCTCCGTATCTCGGTGTTTTGCGCCTCCGTATCTCGGTGTTTTGCGACAGCTCGCTCAGGACGCTCAGCGAACCGAGCTTGCACTTGAGATCTTTGGTTTCCAGCAGATTTATTAGCACTTCCAATCCGCCGATGTCCTAAAACAAGGACGTTCAGTCGGTGTTGTAGATGACCGACCGAGGTACCTGTATGGCCATCTGATTGATTTCGTTCGTCAAGTCGTGATCCTTTAAGCAGCAAAGCGCAACGACTGTCGCCGTTTCGTTTCCCGATTTCATGTATTTGACCAGTTTCTGTATGTGCCAGTACTCGGGTGGGATGTCTGGTCTAGGCATCAGCATCCGTTCCTCTTCCGATGAACTGCTGAAAAATATATAAAAGTCAAAACATACTTTAGACTTTATAAGGAATTTTTAATAGTAAAGTCCCTATTGGAATCACAGTGCTAAATTCTCTCACCTTGCAACTGATGAATCTGGGCTGTCGTCCATTTCATGCACTATGACCTCCCTAGGTCCTGCCGTCCGTAGAACATCGACCAACTCCGAGGTCGACATTTTAAAACGTAGAACGGACTAGAAGTGGCGACGAAACTGAAACAACGTTGACGTTACAACGTGACGTAATTATTTTGATACGTTTTCATAACAATCTAAAAGAAAATAATATACGATCTTATCAATGAAATAAATGAACGTGTTCCTAAACACAGCGATCAAAAATTAAATGTGTGCATCGCGAGTGGCTAAGGAACTGGTTTCGTTTGTTCAACCTCCATAGAAAAAAACCACGTGGAACGTTTTGAATTGTTTACAAGTCGCATATTAATCGCGGGTTTGCAGAATATTTGTTTCCTTAGATGTTTTCTCATGCGTCATTTTGATTGCCAAAACTTGTGATTCGTAGGCAATAGATTATGTTCAATATTCCCGAGATCGAAAAAGTCGTTAATAAATAATAGAAAAATTACAGCCTCAATTTTTAATATATTCTGCCAGCGTCAAAGATTTGTCTATTGCAGTTAAAGAGAAACATGAAAGATGAGTTGCAACCTGACCACGACGATAGATTTTTACTTCGATGGTTAAGAGGTGAGCAGGCGCAAATAAAAAATATGATTAACGTCGAACGTTTCTAAAAATTACATTCGTTCACAGCCAGATCGTGGAACGTCGAGGCGGCAGAAAAAATGCTAAGAGCCGTAAGTTAATGGCAAAAATTGCGCTCATTCGTGCTTGAATATGAGAATTTCAGTCGCTGGATTCGAGGAAGCAATGGGGCGTCGACGGTGATTTGAAAAGTTGGTCGCCTTCCGAACCATTGGTCAGTTACACTCCCGGCGGATTGTTGGGGTTCGATAAGGAAAAAACGCCGAGTAAGAGCACATTAAATGGAATAGTACACGACGTATTTTATTTCCATTGCAGTTTACGTTCTTCCGTTGGGAAACGTGGACATCGTCGGGTTACTGCGATCGGTGAGTAAACAAGACCTCATAAAGATGACCATACTGGAGATAGAAAACGTCTTGGACAAATCAAAGCAGACGGGTTCTTACCAGGTGGACGTCATTTTCGACATGGAAAATTTCACGTTGAAGCCGTACACGTGGAGGCCGGGTGAGTGAAGAAATCCGTTATAAAAAAAAATGTAATCCGCGAGTATATATAGTCAAAGCACACAACAGACATTTAAATCGGAAATGAACAATCGCGAATTAATTAAAACGTACCGACGATTTTCTATTAGAAGTGTCTTCGTCTCCGTTTCAGCTTTCGAATTCGTCGTGTCCCTCCTCAAAATGTACGAGGCGAATTATCCGGAAATTCTGAAAGTTTGTTTCGTCATAAACGGTAATTGCGCTTTAACGTCGTTCATTTCGTCGATTCACTAGTTTAATTTTGCAGCTCCTCGTGTTTTCGCCTTGGCGTTTTCGATGGTGAAACCCTTCATAGACGAATACACGATAAGCAAGGTTAAGATTTTCAAAAACGACGCCAAGAAATGGCAGTCGGCGATGGTCGACGCTTTGGGCGCCGAAAATTTGTCGAAACATTACGGCGGGAAAATGGTAGACCCGGACGGTGATCCAAAATGTCCATCGAAGGTAAGTTGCGGCATCTCATGTGCAGACTTTTTTGTATGTTGTATATTATACCATAAAATTTCGTTTGCCGTCTTTTGGGTTAGTCAAGTACCATGCGGATAATTTCGTCTTGCTATCGTCCACGTTTTCATAAAATCTTCAATATTGTCTTTTTCTCACTTTCTGAATTTTTTGACGTCAAAAGCCACTTGTGTGGGGAAGGGCTTTACGAGTTCTGTTCGCCGGAGAGAGTATAGTCGTATCGCCTGTGCCACGAAATCGCGCCACCGATCAATATCAACACAGTGTAAGACGAGCGTAATTTTTCTGTTAGGTCAAGCCAGGCGGCAAAGTGCCAAAACAATACTACAAAACCAACTTTACCAACGACCATCTGGGCGAAAAACGCGAATACGTGACGGCGACCATCAAAAAAGGCAAGAAGCTCATTTTAGATTTCATCGTGGCCGAGGAAGGTTGTTTTTTAAAGTAAGTGCGCGATTATTTAATCAATTAATTATTTAGTTAATTAACTTGAATTACAAAAAAAATAGGTGGGATTTTCGAACTGAAGACCACGATATAAAGTTCGGCGTCACTTGCGTCGACGAAGACGGCAACGTCCACCCAGTGGAACGTTACAGCAGGGTGTCCGCCAATCAACTGGAGGTTAGCGGTGCGATCGCGTGCCGGGCGCCGGCCACCTGTGAGTGAGTTAAGCGTCGCCGAAAACGTTTTTACTTGCCTTGTTTTTCAGACACGGTGACGTTCGACAATTCGTACAGCGTAATGCGTGCGAAGAAAATCCATTACTCCGTTTATGTCAGCGAACCAATCAACAAAATTAAAATCAACGACGATGACTTGAACGGCCGGTGATTATGCGGAGCACGAACTATGACGATAGCAGGGCGACCAATATCTGAGGATCGTCGACGTCGCACGGATACTATCGATTACCACAGTAATTTTTTTGTGATATTCATTGTAATTTTGGAGTGTTTGTTTGTTTGTAAATATGGCATAGGTTAAGTTTCTTTTTTTTTGTAAGAAATGTGTTGTGTATAAATATTGTTACAGGTTGTGGTTGTAGAAAATCTTTTTTTTATATAATAAACCAAACACTCATCACGTTTGCGTGACATCCACGTCATGATCGTCTTTGTAACAATGCATCCTATACGATGTATTAATAGGCTTCTAAGGGAACAAAATGCGGATTGGGTAGTTGGGCTAAAAGTTTGAAATTGTAGCATACAGATTGGATGAGGGGTACATTGATGTATAGAGAGTGAAAGAGGAGAGAATTATGCAGGGGCATTGAAGAGGGCACTACACATTCACACTGAAACTGAAACCTACGCGAAACTTGTATGGGATACAATATATATACTTAAAAATATACACGATGTTATAACGATATGAAGCAGCTAGTTCTGAAAAGAACCGATTTATTTACTTTTCGAATTACGGAAAAAGAAATTACGAGCACAAAACTGTTAACTGAAATGCAACCAGTTAGCATTATGTAAAACATACTCGGTCTTGGCCAATTACTGGTGTATGTTTTAGCGCGGCAAATTTAAATCGCTCCTCCTAGTTTAAAAACAGAGCATATATGTTATCGTGCAAGGTGCCATAATCAAACTTTTCTGGCTTCCTTCCTTGTTTTTGTTGTGGCATCAATTAAGAGTGCGAGGAACAATTTTCTTGTACGATACCAAAGTGAATGGAAAGCAACAATGGTTGCAGTCCATCATTGAACCTTTGTCAAATATGCTCCTGAAACTTATTACAAGTGACTTATTATTATTGTGTATTATTGTTAGACTGTTATAAATTGTCATAGTGTTGGGTTGGCATGTGAGGGTTCATATAGTTTATTTTTTCCTGCAAGGCCCAATCCATGGCGGGAAATTTATGATTTAATATGATTTAATATGATCATTTGATTGGTTTAAAAACAGGTGTTTTACACTATAATAAGCCTGTCATTATTTGTCTGTCTGATGCCCGGTTTCACAAACGATTGTCAAATGGTGAATCAGTTAACAAGCTTTTCAAACCCGTTATTGCTTATGAAATACAAAACAATGGTAATTTTGCTTTTAATAGTTCGTCAAGGTAATCAAGCGTCAAATATTTGACGATTGATTAAAGACTCGTTAACGAATCGTCAAACTTTTGACGATTCGTTAACAAGCTGTTAATGACCGATTAGCGTTTGTGAAACCGGGCAAAAAAAGTCTTTTTTAAAATGAGTCAAAAGTTCAAAGGCAAACTTGCCGTTAATGAGAAACTGATTATTGATATAAAATCATTGAAATTGATACTAACAGAAACTTGCGATTACATATTTACTTATGTGCGAAATAAAATTTTTTTCACATTTTAATTCACAAAAATACGTTTGATATCTTGTTAAGATCATTTGGGACAGTCGGTTGAAAAAATGAAATTGCTCATTAAAAATGTAATAAAAAACATAAAAAAATATATTACACGCAGTCAACGAAGATGTCATCATCGGAATCGCTGGTTCTACTATTATTGTGGGTGGCTCTTCTTTCTTCACAATAATTACATCATCGTCCGTCGAGCTATCATCTTCTATCTTCTTTTTTGTTTGTCTTTTTGTGATCCAACCTGAACTGGCAAGGCCGCTGCCGCACGGTTCTGGTTCCAATGACTCAGGACAAAATTTAAATATTAATTTAATATTAAATTAGTCCAAACACTGGGCATCGTGTTTAAGATATAAACTTCATGCAGCAAAATGCAATTTCCTACATTCGATTATAAATAGCTAATAATAAACGTACCTACCTACCTAATAACCATTAACTTTTATACAATTATTTAAATGTAACAAATCTGTCAAATCTGTCATAAACAATGCAATGTTGCCAAGTTGAATAAATAAAATATATAGGTATAAAAAGATGACTTATTAATTTAAAATTAAACTATCGGCCAAAAAATTTTATACAAATCTCATGCGTTAAGTTATTTTACAGCGCTCCGGCAAATGAGGCACTCGCCCTTCGGGCTCGGTTGCCTCCACTGACAAGCCGCCACTGATACACGGTGCTTTGCACTTAGCTTGTGTACGAATAATATACGGGCATTAAATTTGTTAAACATGCATTTCTATGAAAGTACCCGTTCGTCTTCTCTGGTAACTTCATCGCGAACGTCATCGCTTGTTTATTGGGCAATAAATTAATCAGATAAACGAATGTGATATTTAATCGACGTGTTGACTTTACTGGTTAGCGGGCGTTCCCTTAAACGTAAACATGGTTATAACGCACAAAACGCAGGGTTACGAAGCTTTCTGCGAGTTGATGAAATCTTTCAACGCCGACGAACAACTAGTGCACGTGTACTTCAGCGGCGACAAGTCGTCCACGGGTGAAAGCTGGTGCAGCGATTGCGTGCGAGGTTGGGTTATTCTTTTTCTTTTGGGTTTTGCGCCCTTAAATTTAAAGGATTTGCATTTTTAGCTCTGCCGATAGTGGAAGCGGCGTTGGCCAAGGTGGACAACAACTCGCATTTCGTTTATGTGGAAGTCGGCGATAGAGCATCGTAAGTGTACCGTGAACAAGTACAAGGTTAATACGACGTACGAGAATCTTATAATTCACTCACAATGTAGTTAGATATTGACGATTGTCAGTTGGATTTGTACGTTGTGAAAGTGAAAATGATCCGAGATTACGATAATTCGGAGGCTTTGAATTGTGATTTTTCAGATGGAAGAGTTCAGATTGTCCGTTTCGAAAAGACTCCAGGACAAAGTTGATGGTCATACCGACTTTGGTCAGGTGGATGGGCCCGCAGAAGCTGGAAGGAGAACAGTGCGAGAATCCGGATCTCGTGGAGATGCTCTTCACCGACGAGTGAATCAAACTTGTCCCTCGCCGACCGTACTAATTGTGAATTAATCGCGGAATGTGTGAGGTATTTTTAAGACTTGTCATTGTACAAATGAGATTTTAAATATAAACTGTCGTGTTGATGGTCCTTGATTTGAGTTGACATACGTATACGAGCGATTATCAATTTCATTGAGAGGTGCGTTCTTCTGGCCGCTCCGTAACCCATTGTGTTTTATTGTATATTGTTGAAGTGTTTTATGAAACACTTGAACAATATCTGAGCTTATATTATTGAATGAGTATTAATCATTTCATGATTATTACCGACTAACATTTTTGTTACAATTGTTTAAAAATTTGCGTCCAAGTCTCACTAATGGAGTTTTTGAATTAACTGAACTAATAGGCAGTCTAGCAGTTTTTATTTGAATTGTTTGTACTACATGAAACTTTTCATGCAGTAGTGATAATGTACAGGGATGACAAAGTAAATATCGAAATAGAAAATGTATTGCGTATAATACAACTGATAGTCTGATATGCTGACAATATTTGTAGTTCACTGTACAAGCAGCCACTGGTGATGAAAATCAGATTTTTTCAAAAACAACAGGAAGGAATGCTACTGATTTGTATTATACCTTTTTAAATAAAATTTTATTCATTATTACATTTATTGGAAATTACAGAAACAAACCGATGACATTTCATTACTTCGTCCTTAGAAGTAATATCTAGGCCACCTTAAAATTTTTTTTGATCAAAACCGGCGAACCCGACTGAATCGAACACGAAATATTTTACTTTATATTTGTAAATTAGCAATTTGCCTAGGAGCCAATGGGAATTTATGATTTGTTTCGATTTTGTCGCACAAACTTACTAACTAAATTGGGGATTATTGAAAGCGAACGACATGTTGGCAGAACTGATGAGGTGGTTCAAGATAGAAGTTCTGGGAACGCGTTTGGCGTTTGCAGATGTGAAATATATATTGCGTCGTATTAAAAGTAAATTGTAAGCGTAATTATTACAAATTGTATTGTGATTGCGTCAGGATGGTTAAACTCACAGCAGAACTTATTCAAAATTCCATGCAGTACATCAATCCGGTGAAAGATCGGGAACTAGATTTACGAGGTAAATACATCGGTCCTTATTGGCCATATAGATCGACAACTTTTATTTTTAGGTTATAAAATACCAGAAGTTGAAAATTTGGGCGCAACGGGAGATCAATTCGATACCGTTGACTTTTCCGAAAACGATATTAGAAAACTCGACGGGTTTCCTTACCTCAAACGGCTAAAGTGTTTACTTATGAATAATAATCGCATAATGTACGTTATTTTCTTTATTTTTTATCTTCTGATTAGTAATTCAAGGGATGTCCTAGTTGCAGCTCGGTTAACACTTGCAAAATTACTTACTTGTGTAGTATCGTTTTCATTAATTTTTTTAAAACAATTTCAGCCGCATAGGTGAAAATTTAGAAGAACACATACCAAATTTAGAAACGTTAATCTTAACTGGAAACCATCTAGAGGAATTAAGCGACGTCGACCCGTTAATATCGCTCGAAAAGTTGACCACGCTAAGTTTCTTACACAATCCCATCACAGCCAAGCAACACTACAGATTATACGTAATATACAAGTTCCCGCAACTGCGTCTGCTGGATTTTCGTAAAATCAAAATGAAAGAAAGGGAAGAGGCGAAAGCTCTGTTTAAGAGCAAGAAAGGCAAGGACATCCAAAAGGAAATCATCAAACGGGCGAAAACTTTTTCGCCCGGAGGAAACATGTCCGGATTCGGTAAAAACAAAGGTAACGCACGAAAACTGTTTCGAGCTTCCATTTACGATGTTAAATGCGTTTAGGTCTCACCGATCACGAAGTTTACAAGATCCGAGAGGCGATATCGAAAGCCAGCTCTTTGGAAGAAGTGGAGAGATTGCAAAAATTACTGCAGGCAGGACAAATTCCGGGTCAAGAAGTTACGAACGGTATGACGTGTTTGTATTAAGTGTTGAGACGATCTAGCGTGGTTTAATTGTAGGTCACGGTCAGAAAATGGACGTCGATAACTCACGTTAATTTTACGTGATTCGAAAAGGAGGTAAGATTGTGGGAGTTTTGTATTTAATTTTAGTTTTGAATTAGAGTTAAGTTGATAAGAAAATGTGGTAAAGTTTTGTTAATAAAAGGAGGTTTACTATTTGAAGGTTTGAGAAGCGATATTCATATTATAATCGGATGCATTTTCTTAAGTACAGAAATTAGAAACAGATGTTGGTTTTTACTGCACTTTCCAATTAATCCTTTTAATCTACTGAGTTTTTCTTGTAGTTCATCAGAGCCAACAATTTTACATTTAAATTTTTTTGAAATGCGCCTCCCAACTTGTGTGGGGAGCCGCATAAATGCATCTAACGGGTAAACGCTCTATAGAGGAGATTCAACCAAAGTTGATGGAAGAGAATCCAACATAAATCGTTAATTTAATTACATTGTATCATTGAGATGTGATTGCAATCTTCAAAACATGGAAATGCAAGAACTTAAGTGAGAATTAATGTCAAGTGATACATAATAGTATATATAATAGTAGCTATACAATACAAACGCTAGACACTGAACGGAACTTGGGAGAAAGTGCTTCGTATCGGCAGAACTGTATCCAGAATAATATAAGAGTATCCAGAAAACTACACCATTTACGTCTGAATTTCAGGAACTAACATCTACGTTCAAGTTTTATCAATGCAGTAATTTTCGATGCATTGGTAATGTGATACAAGAATTTTCGGTCTTACACTGATTGTGTTTGTCCGATTGCATTGCCAAACACTTATTGAGATAAGAATCATAATCATGTGAGTTGTAAATTGTTCGCATCATTAAGTTCTGCAGTTGTTTTACGTATAAAAAGATGCAGCAACTATATAGATAACTATATTTCTTCATAAAAAGTCTTCAATGTTATTGCAAATTTTCAATAAAATATTGGCCATTGGGGTCCTGCAAGTATGTTATTGCATTGGATATATTGTGAAAGGTGTTGTGTATATTTCATGTGGTGCTACGGTTAATTGTGGCGTCACCTGCTACTGGATGTTGGACTATCGTGTCCTTATAATGCTGTATGCATTTGGTTTAGAGAAACCGCTCCACATCAAATTACTCGGGAAGAATATCATCAAAAGCGGAGCCCACAGATAGAAACGTGAGCTGAGATCACTACAATCAAGATCACAACATTATCTCTATGTATCCCATCAGGCAGCCAAGTACAATATAAAAATGTTCATTGTCGAGGTGTGTTGAGATGAAATTCTGAAATCATTTCAGAAGGATTACAAAAACTAGTGACAAATTATTTAATTATTAAAATTATTAAAATGATTAAGTGGAGATATGAACTTTATTCGAATAACTTGTCTGTCCTCAATTTCATAGTTATCATCACTATTGACATTAATTGTCATTACATAGATTAATATATGACGAACATTTCAATTTGTGATTTACATTGATTCTGTAACCATACGCATAGGAAACAAGATGCATTAATCGAAATTTGTCCGATGTCTAAAGCTGATGACAATATTTGAAGATGAAATTCTAGCATAACTACTACATTAAAGTATTGAAAAAGCAACTTTGACCTACCGAAACATGTGCAATAACTTTCCCATAACTCTTTCCATTAAAAATTGACACAAATACTGATATAAAATTTAATTTTATCTTGATATTACTCTTTAAAAGCAATATTTATAAATCATAACTATTGGAATTTCGTGACATTAACGTGACATTGAAAAATAAACAGAATGCCCTGTTCATTTATTCAAAAACATTTTAACAGATGCTCTCTTCCGATTGGCTGCGTTAATCCGCTGAGCGACGCCATGTCTCCGCGAAACTATTTGAAGTGTTCTGTGCACGCATTTTCATTTCGTTGAGTGGTGTTTTGCGAGAAAATTGGAATGTGTGGCTGATAGTTGGTGATGCGGTGAACTATTGAGGTATGTATTTTTATTATTTTAACTATATACGTGTCATAATTGCATATGAAAAAGAGACGAGGAGTGACGTCACGCTCATGTCAAATTGCGTTGTAGAAAAGATTGTGCGACGCATCATTAGACTTTGATTTTATTGCGTGTTTTGTAATATTGTCATATTTGTTTTCCTTTAACGCTTGAAAACGAAATTTTATAAATACTCCAGCGACTGTGTTGCTAGGGGGAAAATGGCGGTTCCAATTGTATCGTCCAAATTATTTTCTATAGATCATGGCCGACTAAAATTGGAAATAGGAGATTTTTACTACTTGCTAATTATCGTGCAATGTCAAAAAATAATGCTTGTAACATAGTTAAAATTTCACCTCCCTGGTGGTTGGACATAGTTTCATGGTGGTGTCAATGTACGAATACCAAGGCTTGCTATTTTGAATCACAAAATCGTGCTCAATGGAACGGGCGTATATATCGTCCAGCTGTTGTCAATTTTAGTCGGCCATGTACAGAACGATTAGATGAACTAACGATCAGCCAGGCGAAGATACCGACTCGTAAAAATAAAAAAAAAACGTGCTTGGGCTGGCGCATCATAACTTACATTGACGGCGGCGATTCCAATAAGAACGTTCGATGTGATTTTATTAAATAATGCAGGTAAAGTTTAATTTGTGCAATGTATTTTTATTGATATAAAAGTTTAATAATATATTAAATTGCACTTGTTTAGTGCTGTATCTTTCAAAATATTGCGAATTAACCGCTATAACTTTTTATACATATTCTTAGATAATTAAAAATGTGTCTTGTCAAATCTGACAGCAAAATGTAAAATTTACACGAAACGTGGTCGAATCTTACACCTCAATGGTGCAGTGAACATTAATTAAAACAGGTCCATGAAGACTAACTGGTGGATCGCTAGACAATATTGTTTCTGGGTTATTACCCTTCGTCAGTAGCGATTACCAATAACCTTAGTTGTTGAAATATCTTTACATGTAGTGGCCATCAAAACTTCTTGGCGCGACTGTCAAACGTCCAGTGTCAACATATAAAAGGATTGCTGCAATTAAGTTCAAAAACAATTCAAATTAAAAATGTGTCTTGTCAGATTTGTCAGATTTGAGTCTTCTAAAGCAGGATCCCCCTTAATTGTCAGTTTGACAAAAAATGTAATCAAATATAGTTACAACATTTGCCATAGAGGTCTCAGCCTGGCGATCTGTCAGGGAATCAATTTCAACAATGCAAAAAGCTCCCAGTGAAACAGCCATATAGTAATAGCCTTTTATATACCGAGTGGAAAGTATCAAACCCGAACATAGCAGAATTGCATTGGAATATACGTTTATGCATATTCTTGCTCCCCATTGCCACCGATAAAAATTATAATGACATCAAATGAAAGAGAATAATAAACGTCGTCAATTGATACTAAAATCATCTCTTAATACCTTATCATTAGTTTTTTACAAAGCAATTTAAATCAATTATGCAGTTGTCAAATCTGACAAATAGTGAGTTGTGCCGACAGAAGCACGGCCGCCCATAGTTTATAGCACCTGGGTTTTTAATATTAATTGCTTTGTAAAAAACTAATGATAAGGTATTAAGAGAAGATTTTAGTATCAATTGACGCCGTTTATTATTCTCTTTCATTTGATGTCATTATAAGTTTTATCGGTGGAAATGGGGAGCAGGAATATGCATAAACGTATATTCCAATGCAATTCTGCTATGTTCGGGTTTGATACTTTCCACCCGGTATATATATATACAAGGGTAATAGAGGGTAATAGTAGTAAGCCATGTTCTTGGACCGCCATCTGGCGTGAAATCTCGCGAGATGACGCGCGGCGCCAGGCAACGGATGACTTATTAAACCGACGTGCCGCGTAATTAGTTCATTTAATTAGCTGCCAGACGACACCCCGAAAATGTCCTGCCCGAGGATCACGTCCCCGGGGTATAATTCATTCCGCAAAATTCAAGCCTCGTCCATTTGCATCACTTACACCCGGGACACGTTATTTAAAATGTGATGTTAAATGAAGTTTCTGGTTGTCTTTTTATTCCAACCGAAGTTAAGATGGAAACGTACATACGAATAAATGTTGTGAATTAGTATAATTTGCAATAATAGTTTCGCGAATTGTTGTGTTATTTCTCAAATTAATATATTTGAATTAATTTTTGTTTATTTCTATTTAATGATAATATTTTTTATTATACTTTGGTGTATGTTTGGTTGCATAAGCTTTGTTAATAACGAGATTGAATTTCTTTCAACGTCAACAACTAACGAATAATTTTACATAAATGAAATATTTGAATAAATGAATCATCATTGTAATTATTAAACAATCACCTTCAGTTATTGCAAGAACTACTCCTCAAAATGTTATACTTCGTTTTAGAGTTGGACGCATTTCTCATTTTTACGGATTTATCATTCGCCGATGCGAAAAATATATATAATTCAGTGTCCCCTTATCTTTCATTATCACCGGTCTCGCGCGGAACTCGGCGACCTAGTCGTCGTACATCAAACGAGTTCGACTCATCAATTTCCCGGCTGCAACTTGCAGCGACTCGGGCGGACGCCTTAGCATGCGGCGAAGATAAGCGGAGCGGACCTGAATACCTAAGGAGGGCGCGTCAATCGCCCGCCCTTTCAGATGTTTAAATAATGCCCGTCCGGTGAATAAGCCGCCGGTTCGAGCTCCCGGAGTCGCTCTTCCTCAAGATGGATGGCTCGTCGCTTTTCTTTTTGCCCCGCGAACGCTGCTGAAGCCGAGCGTGAACGTTTACGTTTCGCTTTGAGCTGAAAGGGGATATTGATTAGAATTGCAAAGCGCATCTCGCAGATTAACTCGCATAATTACGCGTTTCAGGATGTTGGAGAGAGTTGTGTTCAAGTGGAAATTGTGCGAGTTGCATGTGTTTGTCGCCACATCAAAACTACGAGAGGAGATCATTTATTAGCGCAAGTTTAAATGTTAAACTTTAAGTAAACGAATTAAAAACAAAACTAAATTATAAAAAAAACAGAATTCCTATCATTATGATATACCAAATACGTTTTTTTAAATGACGTATTAAGATTTTAAGTTGATGCCATTATTTTTTATAAAAATCCAAGAGGTGATGATGCATTGTGGTCGCTACTGTATGTGTTATTATTAAAGTCATTGGCCTCACGTGAATGCTGCAATTCGTGTTTCAGGAATCTGAGAAACTGGTTACTAGGAAAACGTAAAATGAAATTTGGAGTAACTGTGGTCTGCCGTGAACCAAAATACCACGTTATGGATTCTTATTTTTGTTTGTAGATGTCAAGGGGTTCTCGTCCACAATCAAACATTCTATTGGGAATCTATTGCTATGTGATCAGATTCTCATTCTGAAGACTTACACCTCCAGATAAATATAATCATGATTTGGAAAAAGACTCAAGTGGTCTACATCTCAACCAATCCCAATACCAATCATCATCTAAATCCCAATCCCAATCCCAACTCAACCCAACTTAACTTAATTCCTTAACCATCTACATCTATGGCATGTTCACGTCATGAAATCAAACAGTGTCCTTAACAATCTTGTACGCGACTGTCGCAAACAGAGAGTCATCGGCAACTTGAGGTTTTCATTAATTGAACATATTTTACATACATTTATCGAAGAAATTGGCATTATTATTCAGACATTTATCAACATCATATGTGCTCGATGTATTGAAAGAAATAAATTAAAAATTTACACCATCGGTCTAGAAAGCATCAAAATCTCGTCACTCGACGCCATAATTATAGAGCTTCATTTTCATTGCGTCTTAGTCATAGTGTTTAACAAAAGCGCTCCAACAAAGCCCCGAAACGTCCTACGTTTGTCGCCGCGTCATTAGACGTTCAATTATGCACAGCCAAGTGAAATCGCCCAATTAACTTTGATCGTTCGCCCGCGCGCCCACTTGCACCCTGATAACAGACCACTTATAACGATCAAGTGATCCGTTAAAATAATTACGTCTGCGTCGACGTTTAATACGGCGATTCTCGAATTGGTTTTCGCGTTGTCTCGGTCTACCGTCCCGATCGTTAACGTGAAAAATGAGCGACGATTCTTCCAACTGTGCAAAGGCCATAAAATTCTACAACTTTGAAAAGGAATCAGACATCTAATATAAGTACTTGTCGCCGATGTTGGTTACTAAGATCTAATAGAAGATCGGTTCCGCCAATGAAGGGTATTCCAATTGTAAAATGGGGTGAAAGGAATACATTTTATTTTATGTGAAAAGGGATATTCACACCACCGCACCGTCCAGAGAAACGGCACGAGGATCATAATTTTTGTATGTTTCGTTAAGGTTTTAAGTGATTTAATTGGAAAAAAAAATATTTAAATTTCGTTCGAAAATTAACATTAACATTAAGAGCGTAATAGCGTTCTTAATGTTAATAATGCTATATATATATATATATTTTACTATTTCGTTTCAAATTAATACTAGAAAATTTTCCTTTATTTCATTATTTCTCTGTATTTAGACGGGGTCTGTTTAAATTCGAAAAACGATTAAATTTCATTAGATCATTGTCAGTATTGAGCGAACTTTTTCTCGCGTTTCGTCGATCGTCACATATCCCCGACTACGATTTGCGTTGTTGAGCGCTTGCGGCTCGATTCTTGGTCAGCATCCCGACTAAATTGATCGGCGACCACAATGGGGTCATCCATCAGCCGCGCTGTCTCAATTCTCATTGAAATAAATTGATTTTTAATTTGGGACTCTCGCGCCCCTTATCACAATGCTAACGCGTCGTGATTCGCAATGGTTATTGCTATTGTTGTCTGCAAATCCACTCTCGTGGTTTCGCTATTTGCAGGCAAGGAGCGCGGAAAAAGCGTGGATGTGTTCTTTTCGAAACCATTGTGTTTTAATGTACAGCGCATTTTTTAAGTTACGAAATGCTTTATTCGTTTTTCTTTTCTTCATCTTAACGTTCACTGTCACTGCATTTATTGTTATATTATATTAATTATATTATATTTTCAGTTGTGGAGGTTTTATTGCATTATATTTTTACTTGCATTTACATACATCCAATTTATTTCTTTACTTCATGTTTACTTATTAAATTGTTTTGATTATTTTTAGTCCTTTTCATCGATACCATTATTTTACTATCCTTTGTTGTGTAAATTCTTTCTATTTGTTTTTCATATCTTATCTTATTTTCCTACTAGTCGCTGCAATTTGATTTTTTGTTTAATTTATCGGTGTTTATTTTTAATGGCCTGCTATTTCTAGCAAAGTGAAAATATAACGAATCCACGTTAGCCTCGTTGTAAAATCATCTCTGGCTTGTGCTTTTGCACACCGGATCTTGTGCAACTAAACCTGCGAGAGCCGCACCATGTATCGACATGGGTCGGACGAGGTTCCCTACAAAGGGGGTGCTTCCATTTATCACGCCCCGATGACCCCGCGTGCAGCTGAACGGTGGCGCTCGCAACATCTCAATTAGAGCTCTGCTCTGAATGTTTGCTCACACGTTGTTAAATTCTCGCATCGCCGATCGTGGCGTAGCCCCATTGTTGGCGCCCAACGTTGAATTTAATGCAAGCCGGCAAGTCAAAGTGAGGAGTGTGCATTTTTTACATCGTTAAGTCACTATCGCCGAAATTAATTCTGATTTGAACTGCGACGTTGATTGTTACATTAATGAACGTGAAAACGTTCCATTAAAAAAAAAATATCACTTATGTCATAATTAAAAAAACAAAATGCGATCTTCAGGTGATAATTATAGTACAATAAAAAATGACATGTTCAAGGATTTCTTTAAGACAAAAACGATAAAAGTTCTACTTCGATAGTTCCAGACTTTACAGCCGCACTGTATATTTATCACAACAAAGTTAAACGTCATACTCTATGCAGGCGAAACGCAAAGCCAAGGCAGGTGACATGTAGCGGCCAAAACAACTCAAATGAGTATGAAGCACTACTTTTAGATATTTCAGCTAGATGGACAAAATTTAATCATACTTGCAAGGATCATAAAGCTTATCGATTTGTTACGAATTTTTGTTTTGATAATACGAGAGGAGATCAGCATTTACCGACCCTAACATTTAAGGAAACCAATTAAAAATATCAAACGTTTGTTTTTCTACGTAATCTGTCTGAACATCGATGCAAAAAAAATCTTTCGGTTGCTCTTCCAACCAGTCCTTTAGGGCCGTCATCACTTCATTGTCGTCGTAATATCTGGTCCCACGAAGATATTCTTTTTTGGAAATAAAAAGAAATCGCCAGGGGCCAGGTCTGGTGAATATGCGGGACGTTCAAACAATTCAAATCCTGCGTTCAGAATAGCGCTCGTCTTTTTTCCTTGACACACTCGCGCTCTTGCAATTAAGTTGGCATAGTAGGAGCCTGTTATCATATGCCCACGTTCCAAAATATCAGTCATCAAAATTCCGCCTGCGTTCCAAAAATATTGTGGCTATAACTTTACCAGCGGATGGCGGCAAAACACGAACTTTGCCAAACTGGCTTCAGAATGCAATACTGAAAAATTCGTAATTTGAGCTATCTGTCATTATCGGTATTTTCTGGATTTCATTCGCCGATGGTCTATGGAACACTGTTTGGAGCCAAATCCATTACATTTCAATCCAAATCTTGTTGAGTTTCTGATTTAATTGCGACCCAAATGCAAAAGGAATATCAGAACTCTTCCCCAGTTCTTTCGTGCAACATTCGTGTTGGAAATGATTTTTGAACCCTCCTTCCCTATGCGTGTTCGAAAGTGTCAGTTGCTTCAACGGTAGTAACTGTACTTCATATATTTAGCATTGGACTGTCCAGCTTTTTTATGAGCATGATACTACGACATAACACTATATATGTTAATGTGACCGCGCCATAACGGAGTTACTTATCTGATGCCATCCGACCTCATTTCGGAACCAAACTCGAAACGTGGCAACGCGGTCGTTAAATTAAAGAATAACAACTCGCTGCGGGAGTTACTGCACGTTTTAAATAAATATGTGTGCGCTGCGCTCCGCCGCGCCGTTTCGAGTGAATTACGCACGCATACGACGAGAAATAACTACCTTGTAAATTTTAATCGGCTGACGCGCGAGATCTGCAGCATTCGTCGGGATTCTCGTCGCGCGGATGCGAAACGATATCCGGGACGAATTTGCACGCCTGAATCGAACACGGCGAGCGACGTCTTCAGCGACTCGCGTCTTTTTGCTCCTTGTTATTCCGCGTTGCTGCCCAGATAGTCGAGATAAGTCACAGACTCGGCGAAATTGAGTTTTCCTCGCGCGATACAAACTCTCCGAGACGCGGTTTTATAACTTGCGTATCGTCGTTCCAGTTGGTAATAGTTAATTAAAGTAACGAGGAAGTTTGCAGAAAATGTCTGTAGCCAGGAATTCTTCGTAAAATTCGTTGCATTTGATGTTATTTTTACACCTTGCTGCAGATTATCATACGAACAGATATGACACTTGAAGTTGTAGAGTAATAATTATTGCGTAATTATGTTTCATTACTTAATTATGTTGGTATTAACTAAATACAAAATCCGCAACGTTAAGCGACACAATATATTAATTACACAAACATTGTCAACAACGTGGGTATTTAAAACGTCTGCATAGTATGCTGCGAGGGGTAGATTTACAGACGAGTTAGCAATGCGTCGAATCATTGTAGGTCAGCCACCTATCTCATTCTATTGTATATGCTACTTTCGCTCTATTATGTGCTTGACCAGGCCACATTATCACAAGGTCCTATATACTCGTTTCTCTCATCCTGATGTTCCATTTCCCTCCTTTTCATACACTCGTCCTTCATTCCCTTTAGTTTCCTAAAGATTTCTAGCCCATTCTCCTTTCTCTCCCAAACTTTTTCTCTAGTCTTCTAGCTTATCTCTTC